>JAJOOS010011160.1:0-38706 GCA_029582725.1 Solanum chiquidenum | reverse complement strand
AAGGGAAGCTTAGTCCCCGATATGAAGGGAAGTTTAGTCCCCGATATGTGGGCTCATATCAGATTTTGAGGCGTATTGGCAAGGTTTCTTATGAACTTGATTTGCCTAACCACTTGGCATCGCTTATTCCAGTTTTCCTTCTCTCCTTATTGAAGAAATGTGTTGGAAATATGACATCTATAGTTCCCTTAGAAGGTTTGAAGGTTAAGGAGAATATTTCTTATGAGGAGTTTCCTATTGAGATTTTAGACTAGCAAATTAAGAAGTTGAGAAATAAAGAAGTTACTTCCGTGAAAGTTTTTTGGAGGAATTAATTAGTTGAGGGTGCTACTTTGGAGGATGAGGCCGATATGATGTCTTGTTATCCTCATATCTTCCCCTCCATCCCTACTCAAGCTTGAGGTATTTAGCTCCTCAGGCTCTACTCAGTCGGTATTATTTCTCTTAGATATTCCCATGATTTCCTCATATGCATGATTCATGAAAATCTTAAATTTTGAGAAAATGAACTTACATGATTGATCCCTACATGTTTGTGTGCATTTGAGTATGAGTTGCATAAAGACTTCATCATATGATGGTTTGAACATGCTTTAACTTGTAGTTGATGTTTCCTCCTCGGATAAGTGCATTTATATGATTGGATTCATGATAGGGCTGTTAGATTGAGTTTCTACCTTCCTTATGATGTTTTGAATCTCATTCAAGGATGAATTTTCCAAGGGGGAGATATCATAACAGCTCGGATTCAGAAAAGAGAAAATTTTAGTCTTTTAGAAAATCTGGTTCCGACAAATGCCACCAACGGACCGTCGGCAGGCCCATGGTTGGTCAATCTAATTTTCCTAAAATGTCAAGTTTTAGTACTTTTTTAACAGTTCACTAGGATGATCTGTCGTTCAGTGTACGAGTCGTAAATAGATCTCGTAGATGAGTCCCAGGCCTAGAGAAATTCTAGGGTCAAGAGTTGAGACCCACTGTCTGTCCTTGGGACCACGGCTCGTGGGTGGGTCCCATCAATCGAGGTCAAAAGATCAAGGTCTCTGAACCCATCAACGGCCGACCAGGATGGTCTATTGGTGGAACCACAGACCGTAGGTCTCCACCGTCGATGGTGTCGACAGTTATTTTCTTAGGGGTTTTTGGGTCTTTTTCTAATTATTCCAGCCTAATACTATGTCATTTTACCCTTCATCTAAAGTCCTATATAAGTACTTTTACCCCCGAATTTCCCCAATTTAAATCATTCTCTCAAATTCCTAAAAGAAGAACAAGTCTTCCTCTAAAATATTTTTCTCTCTAGAAATTGAAGAAGAAAGCTAGGGTTTGCAAGTCAAGTCTCCAATTCCACCATTGAAGTTAATCTTTTGGCATTGAGATATGATAGTTTTCATCTATGTAGCCCTTTCTTCCATGGAGTTTGCGAATTCTCCAATTATGAAGTTAGAAATCCTCAATTGAGTTTGGCTTTTTCTTCCATGTCATAGGTTCCTTTCTATGTTGATTTATTTGATTGAATTATGATGTCTTATGCATGAATTGAGTTAATTTCATATTTTTAAGTTGAATCCATGAACCCATGTCTAACCCCATATTTTTTCCAAGTTATGATAATATAATGTGGCTTGTAGAACTATGAAAGATGAACTTACGAAATCATGCATGTTCTCATGAATTTGATGTAAATATTTTAAGAATGCTTTGAGTGCGAAGTACCAATGATATTGTTGTTGTTGTGTTCTTGAAAGAATTTCTCACCATACACATGAACACATGATTGCCAAAGGATAATCTTAGATAAAAAGGGTTCTTAAGGTTGAAAGGCTTTCTCACCTAAAATGAACCAATGTTAAGGAGCTATTTTAATGTTGAGGCAAGAGGTGATTACCCATACTCTCTATTGGAAGACAAGAGATGATTACCCATGTCACATGATGGAAGGACAAGAGGCGATTACCCATCTTCCTTTAAAAGATAAGATGATTATGATTAAGAACTATTCCGCTGAAGTCATGTTTAGTACCGAGTGGACAAGTGGCAATTAACCATGTACCATAAACTATGTTTCAACATAGGATTGTCTAGATAGACATTAGCTAGTTGATCCATATAAGCTAGAAGTTCATGATTTTTAACTTGGCAAGTGGGACAACCCTTTTCGGTATGGGAGACACTGTTTTTCAATGTTAATAGCTCACATGGTCTTATATGTTCGTTAAGGCTACTTCCCACAAGCAAGATATGATGAACTAAGGTTACTTCAAGAAGTATCTCACATGTGTTTTAATATTATGTTTATTTGCATTGACCATGTTTTACGACTCATGTCTTCTAACCCTTTTTATATCATGTTTTAGCTTGGTCATGGCATACCATGAAAGATATCCCTTTTTATGCATGTTTTCAAATGTTTTATGCATGTCTATCATACTTGGTACATATTTTGTAGTAACACATACTTTTGCCTACATTTCCCCAAATGTAGGGTCCGACCTTACAGATTTGAACTTTCGTGGCTAGGGATCTCATATAGAAGGTTGAATATTGGTGAGTCCTCATCACCCAAGGATAGAGCTTGATTTCCCTTTTGACTTTACTTTCAGTCTTTCGAACTTGATATATAGGCTACGTCTTGATCAATGTAATGTATTAGATGGCTTTGAGACGATATGTAGGCTTCTGCTTTTCTTTATAAAACTTTGATATGTTGAAATTGTCGTTTAAATCTCCTATGTTCTATTATCTTGAATGATCAATGCTAATGGCTTGTATGGAACCTTTCGGGGTCTTATACGTCATGTCACGCCTAGGGGCTACCTTGGGTCGTGACACGAACAATTCATCACCACTTCTTTAAAGTCCTCATTTTCATACAAAAAGTTGAGGAATCTAATTGTCAGAATCCTCTCAACTGGGAGAAGTAAAGGGACTTGATCTGATCTTGTTCTAGCTAGGATGTTCCACTTCAATATGCCCATTCATACCCAGAAAATTTGATCGCCTTCTAAAAATGCATTCTCAATCAGCTCAGCCATAACACTAAGTGAAGGGACTGCCTTTAAAATTTATATAAAAAAACTCATAGGAATTCACAGCGAATGTCGAATCCTCATACTTCTAAGGATATATAGGAAGCCCCCCCCCCCCAATCTTTTCTTCTTCACCTATAATCAAATTAAAGTCACCACAATCCACGACAACCACATATTCATACTAAGTGCATAAATGTCATCCCATAGTAATAACATTTCATTAGCATTACATTTTGCATATACCAAAGTAGTTACAAATGACTAACCAGACGCTACAAAATCCAATCTCAATGATTATTGTTGATTTAAACAAGAAATCACCTCCACATGTGCATGATCCTAAATGAAAATCTATATTTTTTCATTATGATTATAATTTGCATATTGCATCCCCAACCTTTTTTTAAACATGTGAATCTGTCTAGCCTCTTGAAAAGGTTCCATCAAAGAAATAATAGAGAACTTTTGATATCTATGTACCACTTGTATTCTATGGAATGAATTTTGAGTCCTAAGAGATCCAACATTACAAATTACTACTTTCATCTTCATTTAAAACTTGATTTCGCACTCCACACTGGATTAACCCTTGTTGGTTTGTTCTCCACTTTGTTTTTGGCTTTGTTGAAGCATATGTAGACACCCCAACATTAAATAGTACTTTATCCTCCTTTTTATTATTATTTTCCTCCTCTTTATCTTCTACTAATTATAACTGTTGTTGTTGATCTGTTGTCTTTTCTTTATTACTTATCTGATGAGAGAGCAATTCAAGAAGAGTATTAACATGAGTTTTTATTTTACAGGCCGGTTTTGGAACTTCTATAATCTCCTTATTTAGTTTTCGAATCAAAAACATGGAAGGTCCATCGGTGATTGGAGGGTAGCATCCCTCTTTGTTATTTAGTACCATCAATTACCATTGAGTCATCCACCTGTAGAAGTATTTGAAACATAGCTCTAGCATAGCAGATCCTGTTGAATTGTTTGTTCACTAAGGTTGACTGTTTGTTGCTCTTCATTTCGGTTTCTCTGAATTGCAGGTGTCTGGAACACATCATCCTTATTGTGATTGCTACTTCTTAGTTAGATGTCCTGATTGGTTTCCACAATATGGTTGTCATCTCCATTCTCCATCTCTTCATCTTTGTAATGGTTCTTCTTTATTATAAACTTCTATTTCTGCCCTTGCTCTCTTTCCTTACTTTTAACTTACTATTGTGAGACCATTGATACCTAAAAAATTTTACCATGCAAGAGGCACAAGTATGATGTGGCAGACAAAAGTTGTATGAGGCCCATTTATATTTTGCCAAGTGGATTCATTTCACAAAAATGGTCAAACTCATCTTTCTCTCTCTACCTTTTAACGTTTTCTTTTTCTCTTTCTTACTTTTTTTACTTTTGTTTCTTTTCTAACACTTCTTCCAAATTTTATACTTCCATTTAAATAACTTTATTCATTAAGAATATGAAATCCAAAAAATCTTGTCGGACTCATTATATTTCTAACATTTTGATATTATTTTTTATCTCAATATTGATTATTTATATTATTAAAAATAGTTATATAAAGTTATTTGTTTATTTACAAAGATATAATTAATTTTATTTTTTCTATTTTATTATAAAAATTAATTATTTTTGAAAGTATAAATAAAATTTATAAATTCACCAAAAAACATTAAGGTATAAATTAGTAAAACTATTATTCTATTTATGATTTCTTAAGAAATTTGTAAAAAAAAGTAGATTATTAATATGAAAAATAAAGAAGGTACAAATTTAATAAGTTATTTTATTTTTCTCTCAATAATAAAGCACTTCAATCCACAAATACTCTTCAATAAGTAAATACAACGGAGAGAACATCAATGATCTTGACAAACAATTGCATAAGTTTTGATACTATTGTCGTGAAATTCAAAAATGAAAAACATCCATAAACACCAACATAAATACATATTATATCCGTCAATTTATACGGTATTTTTATTCTTAAAATTCAAGCTAGGTGAAATTTAATAAATATTGTTTATCTACTTTTCTTATACGTTTCTTAAAAAATTAAAAATATAAATAATAATTTTAATAATTTATTCCTTAATAGAATTTTTGCAATTTTTACAAATTAAAAAATTAATTGTTAGGATTAAAAAAATTACTTATATCTTGATTTTATAAACTAAAAAATAAATTTCAAACAACTATTTATTATAATAGAATAAATAACATAGAATAGAAAAAACAATATTAAAATAATAAACTAAAAACTTATATAATGATCGTAAAATTAAAATTAAAATTCAGTACGTAGAAAAAGAAAGGCATAAACTAATAAGATCAGCAAATAAAATTCTTAAAAGATTTGATCAACTTAATCTTAAAGAAGAAAAAAATATTAAAAAGATTAAAACACAAAATATATTGAACAAGTGGCATAAAACCAAAAAAATGACAAAGGGACTTAAAGATGTCCCTTTATTAGCTTTGGCAAATGGGACCCATCCATGTCCATTTGTCAATCAAACAATGTCTCATAAAAGTATGATATGGCGTGCCTCGTACATAATAGAAAATTTCATTGATACCTGATGTGCTGCATTTTGCCCCGACTTCGTGAATCCATTTGCAGTATCTATATGGGCAATAAATATGGGTACATATAGATTTGATCAAATATGATTTGCGTAAAATGGTTGTAACACATTTTAATCTTCCAAAGTCAAAAAATATTAAATCAAAGTTAAGTTATTAATACATCAACCCCTACCATCCCGCCCTACCTCAACCACCCCAAAACAAAATTTAAAAAGACCTTTTTTTAAAAATAAAAATAAAAATTGACAACCCCTAGCCCCTACCCCCACCCTGCCACCAGCACCAACCCCCACCTCCAAAAAAATTTTAAACAACTTATTTTTTTCGGAAAATTAAAAAAATTATTTTTTTTTGTCAACCCTACCCCCATCCCTACCCATGTACCCCCACCACCTCCCCCACCCCCAAAAATATTTTAAAAGACATTTTTTTGAAATTTTTTTTACAACCCCTACCCACCCACATCCAAAAGAGTTTTATAAAAAAAATTTTAAAAAAAATTTGCCCCCACCACCACATCCACCCCCACTACACCCCCACCCCCACCCCTAATTTTTTATATTTTATTTTCAAAAATAAATAGTGCAATTATGGATTTTTATGATAAGAATGTGATATATGAGTATATATGGATTGTCATGTTTACCCATTCTGTTCATATTTGTATGAGCTTAAATAAGTTGAAGTCCATACTTACCCATTTAAGAAAATATGAGTGATCCATTAAATTTAATACGGAAAAAGGACTAATATAGCCCCGAACTATCGCAAATGATATGCATATACCATCCATCATACTTTTGAGACATTGACGCCCTTGTCGTCCAAAAACTAGAGCAAATATGCCCTTCACTCTAACGAAAGACTAAATAGGGACACGTGGCGTAATCTTATCCGTCGATCTGATATTTAATAAATGTAGGATCGGTGGATAAAATTATGACATGTGGATGTCCGTTAGTCTAAAGGGTATGTATGCTCTACTTTTTGGACGACAGGGGCATCAATGTCCCAAAAGTATGACGGAGGATATTTGCATACCATTTACGATAGTTTCGGGGTATATTTATCCTTTTTCTCAATTTAATATGAAATTAATGGTTCCATTTCATTTATATGGGCTAAAATTGCCACCCCTAGGGCAATTGTATAATCTTCAGATTCTTCTCCCCATTCTGCTCCATATCATCTTGTTGTTCATGACATGGCTCTTCTATCATTAAAGCTTCACAAGCATTATTAGTTGTGACACCTTTCTCCGATGTTTTTGCCTTGTCACTCATTATAGTGAAAACTCTGTGTTGGATTCTAGTGTTCTTTTGTGTTGTAAAATCATGCTCTACTACAGAGATTTTCCTACTACAGATTAATTCCTTTACAAAATAATTTGGCTTTAAATTTTGAAAGGAAATCCAAGCTATTGCATGTCTTGTCTCCTTCTCAACACTAAATTTTTCATCATAGATAAATGGCCTCATGAGATATGAATAGCCATCTTTAGACAGTATGTAGTAGCTGTTGGGGAAATAATTGAAACTTCATAATAATAATATAATTTAATATTTAACAAAAATAGTCCTGAAAATAGATAAATATTACTACGATGATATTTAAATATTAGAGCATAAATTAATACTTGAGTCGTGCTAGGCACTGTCCTAAGAAACTATTTCAACGATGTGAAATGTTTCCCAGGATTAAACAAGCACTTTCCTATCTTAAATAGAGGATACAAGAATCAACAAATTAATTATCATCAGCAAGAGATTAGAAAATAAAATAAATATCCAACAATATAAATAAAGTAATTAAACTAAACCATAAGGAATAGAGGAGAGCACGAGAGTAAAGAGAAACATCAAAACAAACATATATGAGTTGTGTTTTGCAGAGTGAAAGTTAATGCCTATTTATAGGCCAAAATGTGAGCTTTCCTTTTGACAAGTGTCAATCCATTTTCAAGAAAACAACCGGCCAAGTTGCTAGTTTTCCAAGTAACACAAAACTTCTCAATTATATCTTAAAATAATTTACCTTTAAATATAAATTCTTTTGAAATAAATAAAATACTTCAAATATTTTACTTACAGTTGCTACTCTTAACCAATCATATTTATAAAGTCATCTTGTCTACTGAATCTCATCAATATATGCTTGTTACGGAACAACCTAATCTTGCAATCACCCTTCACGTTACATTATTTTGAAATTTGTATCCGTAATTCATCAAGGTCAGACCACACAAATGAGAAATTTCCTACAATAGCTTATTGTATGTTTTCAATAGTATTCATCGTGTCTACGTCCTCCACCGTTCAAACAATTCTAGGGACTCCATTAATGAATGCTAATTTCTTTATACGAATTGGATCAACAGTAACCTTCGAATCCATGTGTGAATTATCAATCTTGAGAATTTTAGCATATTTTTCTTTAGGCACGAAAGACAAACTAGAGTTCGAAGTTGAAGCATTATTAGGGTGTATTAAAGGCGGAAATAGCCTATCAGTAATAGAAAGCAAGGGCAAGTCAATCTTAGAATCACTGATAGGATATTTCTCTTTGGTCAAGTATCCTATTTTTATTTTTATTTTTTATTGTAATTTTCCCCATAATTCTATTTATTTATTATTATTATTATAAAAATAAATGTGTTAATTACTATCCCTCCATTCATTTCTTTTCTTTTCTTTATTGTGAAAACATAAATGTCTCAAAAATGTACTCTTTCACTTATTTTCTATTTTTTTTTAAAAACCTAAATAATTACAAATTTGACCTTTATTTTCCTCCATGAAGAATAAAAATATACTAAAATGGAGTAGCTATATATTCATCTTTCTTGTCAAATTTGTTTACTTAAAACAATAACGCTACTTAAATTACTATAATAACTCAATATTAACTACATAGAATTTATTGTATTTGAGCCTTTTAGTACCTATTATAGTTATAACCTTTAAGACTATGGTTATCATTTGAGTTTAAATTAATATGGTTGTCAAGAATTTCCTTCAAACAATTACGCATAAACTCTATTGCTTGGTTATCCCATTCCTTTCGATTTCCTGTTGTCATTAAAATTATAATTAAAAGTACTCTTGAAATATTTGTAATGACTCTTCAAAAAACCCGCAAAATATGAAGCTTGGCACAAATTCTAATTAAGTTATGTATAAGACTTTAAGGGTGTGTTTGGTATGAAGTAAAAAAATTTCCATAGAAAATGTTTTCTTGGAAAACAAGTGAATTTCTAAATTGTTTTCTCATGTCTGGTTGGTGAGTAGAAAATATTTTCTGAAAAATATTTTTTAATGTTTTGTTGGTGAATGATTTTTTTTTTTTGGCTTGAGACTAAAAATATACTCTTTAGGAAAATAATTTTTGACGCAGAAATTTTTCTTTTAAAAAAAATTTGACGGGGTCGCGCGGAGGAGAGGGGGGGGGGTGTTAGGGTGGGTTTGGCATAAAAATTGAAAAAAAATTAAATTTGAAATAAAAAACAATTTTTTCTTTAATTTTTTTTTTTGACTAAAATAGCCTGGGTGGGGGTGGCGGGGGAGGGAGATAGGGGTACGGGGAAGCATGAAAATGCAAAAAAAAAAAAATTGAAATATTTTCCAAAAACAATTTTTTTTAAAAAAATTGACATCATCGCCTATGCGGGGGGTGGCGTAAAAATGATTTTTTTAAATTCGAAATATTTCCCAAATTTTTTTTTAAAAAAAAATTGACAGCATTGAGGGTGAGAGGGTCGCCTTGTTTGGCGGGGGGAGGGGGGTTGGCGAGGGGAGTGGTGTAAAATTTTTTTGAAATATTTCTTAAAATCAATTTTTTTTGGGGGTGGGGAGTGGGCTTGTTTGGCTGTAGAGAATAAAAATATTTCAAAATTTAAAAATTAATTTTTTTTCAATGGGGAGGGTTGGATACGGGGTATGAGTAGGGAAAGAAAAAAATTAAAGAATGAGTAGAGTTTAGCAAAACGTTTTCCTTAATTTTGGAAAGGAAGCCATTTTCCTTAATTTGAGTAAAATGAGTTGATTTGAAAAACAATTTCCAAACATTTTAAGTCAACCAAACATGGAAAAATTGGAAAATGTTTTCCTCTATACAGAACACACCCTAAATAATCATTGTAAATGTGATTTAATTTTTCTCCTTCAAGTGGGTCTGTACATATTTCGAACAACCATATATACTATATACTATGAATAAAGGTCAATTGTGTATCAATTTTCATAAATATTTTGTTATGTAGTATAGAAGCTAAGACAGTGGTAGATGCAGTACACTGTTAGAATGGTTAAATAAAGTTTTATGTTAAGAAAGTTGTTACAAGTTATTTATTATTAATCATAGTTGAGTTAAAGTAACTATCCTAGTTATCTAATATAAAAATACAATGTACTATATATCGAGTAGATACACATTTGTAAACGGATGAATGACTTTATGAGTTCAATATAGTTTTACACAGTTTTCTCTCAGAATCTCAATTACTGATTCTTCACTCCTGAAACTAACATGGTATCAGAGCTCAAGTGACATTCTAAGGATACCTTTGTTTCAGTCGTAGATTCTCATCATCCTCTTTATCTACAAGCTTGTGACACTTCATGTAGCTCCTTAGTTTCAATTCAACTCACATGATTTGAAAACTACTATCTATGGAGCATATATATGAAAATTAATCTTCTAGGCAAAGGAAAGTAAGGATTCAATACTGATCAATGTTCTAAGGATAAGTTCACTACTGCTATGCACGACTTGTGGGGAATATGTAATGTTAGAGTTCTATCATGGAATATGATCTCTGTTAGTAGGGAGTTATTAAGTGGCATAGTCTATGGTAGTAGTGTTCAACACGTATGGACTGATTTGAAGGAAAGGTTTGATAAGGCATATGGATCTAGGATATAAAATACCTGGACAAAGAGATTGCTATACTCAATCAAGGACGGTTATCTATTTCCAGTTATTTCTCTAAAATTAAGGAGTTGTTGATGAAGTTTGACTCCCTTATCCCCTGTCCTGGATGTGCATGTGAGGTGTTTAAGACCTATGCAACACATTTTGAATACCAACGACGGATGCAAGTTCTCTTAGGGCTAAATGAGTCTTAGAGTCATTGAAGAAGTCAGATCATGATGGATCCTGCCCCAGAGGTTAACAAGGCTTACTCTCTGGTTTGGCGGAGGAGAGTTAGAGGATCCTTGGAAAATCTAATGCAGTAGGTAGTGATAATCCTAGTCTTGGGAATGAGCCTATGACATTTTTCGATAACAACAAAGGTTTTATGCCTAGACCAAGTTTCAATCCCAACTCCACATCTAAACCTCCTTCAGCATCTGGTTCTAGATCTACTCATAAGTCCTACACAAATAGTCACTCTATTGTGACTAATGCAACTGGAAAATTCATGTGAGATCTACTTGATACGAACTCTATGGCTACCTTGCTTATTGGAAGGGTCAGAGATGAACAACCAGTGGAATTTTTCCTAGAGCCAATCTTGCAGGGTCTTCTACTCGTAATAGTCATCTTATGCAGTATTCAGCTCAATCTTCTCAGGGACCTAGCAACAGCTCACATGGAAGCACTTATTTCAAGCCAACTGGTGGTGGTTTTCCCTCTACTACTCCCTCTCAATATTCTCTTATGTCTAATCAATATGACCCACATGTTTAGCAACATCCTCATTTCTCTCCACAATAGTACTAGCGGATCCTAAACATGCAGGATCAGAAGAATGAGAAGACAAAAGCAAAGGCTAACTGTGATAACATGCTGGCATAATGTATAAAGCATTGTTCCTCTAAGATTACTGAGGCTGATACATGGATTATTGATTCTGGAGCTTCTCAAAATATGGTTAATAACATGACTATAATGAATACACACTCTTCATTAAATAATGCCTCATGTAATAAAGTTCATTTGCCTAATGGTTCACTTGCTCATGTAGCTCACATTGGTTCTTCTAAGGTCCTTGGAGGAAGAGAGATTTCTAATGTTCTGCATATTTCTGCATTTCAATATAATTTGCTGTCAGTTTCCAAACTGATTAAGGAGCTAAATTGTTGTGTCCTCTTCTATCCTAACTTTTGTGTCTTTCAGGACCTCTCAAGTGGGACTGTGAGGGGGACTGGAAGACTGGAGAATGATCTATATGTTGGGAATGTTGATTGCTTGTTGAATAAGTCTCATGGAGTTCTTTTGAAGTCTACTCCAACCTGTGTTCATGTGGCTCACACTACCTCTACTCAGTCTTATATTGTAGATATGCCTCTTTGGCATAAGAGATTAGCCCACGTTCGTGTATCTACTATTAGAAACCTTAACTTTTTAAAGTCTATCTCCCCTAGCTCTACTCATATTTGTATTATATGTCCTTTGGCTAAACACTCTAGACTGTCATTTCCTTTGAGAAATTCTACTACTACTGCTTGCTTTGAATAGAGTCCCCACTCATGATAATAAGAGATACTTTCTTACTTTGGTTGATGACTTTTCAAGATACACATGGTTAATCTTGCTTAATTCAAAGGCTGAGTTTATAGTAGCTTTAACCAACTTCTTTTCCATTGTTAGGAATATCTTTTCCACTACTATTAAAGTAGTCAGAACTGACAATGGTTGTGAGTTTTTCAACTCAGAAGTCACCTCTTTACTTCACACACTAGGCATTCTTCACCAAAGTTATCGTCCCTATACTGCTCAGCAGAATGGGGTTGTTGAAAGGAAACATAGACATATTCCAGATATGGCTAGGTCACTAAGATTTCACGCTAGTCTACCTCTCAAATTTTGTGGTGAATGTTTCACTACTAGTCTCTACTTAATCAACGGGCTTCCCTTCACTGTACTTCAGGGCAAGACTGCTCATGATTTGTTGTATCATGTTCCCCCTGTTTTGGATCTTTTAAGGGTGTTTGGCTGTCTTGTGTTTGCCACTGAGGTGAGAGGTGTTGACAAGTTTGCCTCCAGAGCAATTTGTGTAGTGTTACTTGGTTACTCCACTCTACAGAAGGGTACAAGTTGTATGCTTTGACTACTAAGGATGTTTTTGTTAGTAGGGATGTTGTGTTTAAGAAAGACTTTTTTCCCTTCAAACACATGAGTTCTTCTTGTTCCTTTTTATTCCCTATACTATAGTTTCTAGCTGAGCCTACAAGGTTCCTTTCTTATGAGACCTATGGTGTTTTTACCCCTGTTGATGGTGCTTCAGCTGAGGGGGCTTCAGTTGATAGTCTGCCTACTTAGACTCTTTCTCCTATTTTTGAGGAAGTGTTGGCTGAGCCTTGTAATTCCTTAGGTGTTGTTTCTGCTATTGTCAGTGAGGATAGACCTTTAAGGAGACCTACTACGTCCACAAGTCCTCCTATTTGGCTTCATGATTTTCACACTTCTAAGACTACCTCCATTTGACTGTATCTAGTCTCCAATCATGTCTCCTATGCTAATCTCACTGCTTCTTATGGTGGTGCTTTAGCCTCTTATGCTACTATATCTCAGCCTAGTACTTTTCTTGATGCTTCTTCACACCCACAGTGCGTGGAGGCTATGTAGAAATAAATTGTTGCTTTAGAGGATAATCACACTTGGAGCCTTACCCAGCCATACTGAGTTGCCACCGGGTAAACAACCCATTAGCTGTAAAAGGGCATTTAAGGTCAAGTATTTAGCATCAGGGGCTATTGAGAGGTACAAAGATTGATTGGTTTCCAAGGGCTTTAATAAAAAAGAAGGTCTGGACTATACTGAAAATTATTCTCCTGTGGCTAAGATGGTTATTATCATGTCATTTCTTGCTATTGTTACTGCCAAACATTGTCTTGTTTTTCAAATGGATGTGCATAATGCTTTCTTAAATGGTGATCTTCTTGAAGATGTTTATATGGTTGTGCCTCCTGGTTTTGGCAGACAGAATGGTTCTAACATTGTTTGTAAATTACCCAAGTCCCTTTATAGAATCAAACAGGCACCTAGACAATGTAACTTGAAGTTGACTAAAGCATTGGTTCAAATGGGGTTTGTTCAAAGTCACTATGACTACTCTTTGTGTACTAAGAGTGTTGGTAGAGATGGTAATAGTCCTTCTATATCTAGATGATCTACTTGTGACAGAAAGTTGTACCACCCTGATTGACAAGACCAGAAATGATTTAAATCTCAAGTTTAAGATGAAAGACTTGGGTGAGCTGAAGTTCTTTCTTAGCATTGAGTTTGCCAAGTTTAAGGAGGGGTATGTAATAAATCAACTCAAATATGCACTAGAACTCATTTTTGAGATGGTATTAAGTGGTGCATGCCACGTATATACACCACTAGACCCTAATGTAAGATTAACATCTATTGAATATGACACACATACACAAGGTTCAGAAGCCTCTATTACAGATAAACCTTTGGAGAACATTGAAGGTATCAAAGGCTGGTAAGGAGGTTGTTATACCTAACCATGACCAGGGTAGACATCTATTTTGCAGTTCAGGTTCTAAGTTTTTTTATGCATGCCCCAAAAGAGTCTCACATGGAAGAAGCACTTAGAGTGTTTAAGAACATTAAGGCATCTCCTTGTTTAGGTTTGTTCATGCCTGCACAAAGTTCAGAATTTCTTAGTACTTATTGTGACTCTGACTGTGGTACTTATCTATAAACAAGGAAGTCAGGAACAAGTTACCTTGTGAAGTTCGGAGATGCACTTATTTACTGGAAATCCAAAAAACAAGAGACAGTGGCCAGAAGATCTACTAAAGCTGAATTCAAAATCATAACATCAGTTGTAGCAGAGATCACTTGGCTTATTGGTTTGTTTAAGGAGTTAGGGATAAATATCAAGCAACCTGTGAATGTACATTGTGACAGTACGGCTTCAATCCAGATTGCATCCATGCCTATCATTCATGAAAGAGCTAAACACTTTGACATTGATTGCCACTTTGTCAGAGAAAAGCTACTGCAAAAAATGAGTAAGACTCATCATGTTTCAACAAAAGACCAAATGGCAGATCTTCCTACAAAAGGGTAGTGGAAAGCTTCACATCTATTCTTAATGTCCAAGCAAGGAGTAAGAGATCTATTTCAGCCACCAGCTTGAGGAGGGGTGTTATGTTGTAAAGAAGCTAAGACAGTTGTAGCTACAATATACTGTTAGAATAGTTTGTTATAAGTTTGTTAGGAAAATTGTTACAAATTAGTTATTATTAATCACAGTTGAGTTAAAGTAACTAGCCTAGTTAGCTAATACCAAAATGCAATGTACTATATATAGAGTAGATACACATTTGTAAACGGATGAATGACTTTATGAGTTCAATATAGTTTTACACAATTTTCTCTCAGAGTCTCCATTGTTGATTCTTCGCTATTGAAACTAACATTTTTTTTTGTATTTAGCATTTTAATTTTATTTATTTACATTATTTAATTATTTGTATCAGTTACAAGCTATAAGCAGCCTGATTTTTTTTTTTTTACAAATTTAGTTGTCATGTATGTGGTGCAAGGAGAGAATGAACAGGTCTCAATATTATGTAGTACAAACATATTCAATGAAATCTCAAGGAAGCTATTCTTGTCATAGGTATAAGTTTTTCATTTTTTTATTGTTATATTTATCCTTAATATTTTTAGTCTTAGGCTTTAGAAAGTGGTGGGGTGGGGTGCCAGAATTTATTTAAATTATTTAGATACCACTTACAAAGATTAATTTTGTTAGATTTATTTCATCTTCCTTTATTTGAATGGAAAATTCATTATTATTTTTTGAAATGTAGTTAATTTAATACCATTTTTTTTAATCAATACGATAAAATTAAAATTTCTATTCTATTTCATCTGAATTTATAAAGTTTGTTGATTTTTTAAAACACCGCGCAAAGCGTAGATAAAAATATAAATATTAATTAAAGGAGACAACAAAAATAGAACACCTCATAAAAGATTTACTATGTAAGTTATCTTGTGCCAATTAGAGGAACATGTTGTGTAGAAAGAAAAGCAACACCCTATAGTGTATTTATCCGCAGTTCATTCGGTCATAGTTTTCTTGTTAGATATGATTAAAATTAAAAATAATGTCTATGATTATTTGATGAAAAAGATTTTTCTAAATATATTATTGGTTAAATAACATTTGAAGTATAAATGAAGAAGAACATGGTTTTGAGGAGTGTAATAATTTTCTTTAAAGAGATATTGCCCATATAAATATTGGGGTAAATACAAACAATTTTCTTCAAGGATACAACAAACTCCTTTGTTTATACATGCATATTTTTCTTAGGCTACTTCTAGAGAGTCTTTATATCTTAAGAGATGGCTCTTCATAAGAGTCATGTTCTTTGATGAACATATGACTTTTCATAAGAGTCACGTTCTTTCATGAAAATATGAATTTTCATAAGAGTCATGTTCTTTCTTGAACATATGACTTTTCGTAAAGTTTTCATGAACAAAAGACTTTCCATAACAGTCATGTTCTTTCACGAACAAATGTGTCTGTTCAATTTAAGACCTCTATATATTATAAAATATCCAACAACCCCCACTAGTTTGTAATATTCTCATAATATCATGCATACTAGAGAGTATCTTATACTAGATTTGAAGTTCTGTTAGTGCCAGTACTTTAAAATTCTGATAAAGTAATTGGTATCTTAAAATATATGAACCACAACTTCTTGTGTCTAAATAAAAAATATCACACACATAATATTATTTATAGTTTAGAAACCCTAGTATTTGTTTTAGCATGTTTATGGATGTCACGACCCGGGTCTACACCCTGGACGTGGTCGGTACTCGAAAACCATTGTTGGTCCCCAACTGAACCCTCATCCTAGCTGACTACAAGCAAAAGACTAACTCAAGCATACACAAGCTTACAACTGCATTTAAATTCATTGAACTCAAATATTCAAATTTAAAAAGTCTGAATAATACTCAACATATATACCAAGAGTTTATAAAACAACTCAAAAGAAAATAATACAGATAACTCGTCAGCTCTGTTTATCTATAAAGCCTCTACTATTACAAAATGATATCGATACAAGACCCACAATATCTCAAAACTACTAATTGTAAGGTAAAGATGAAGTCCTCACCAAAGCTGACTGGAATAACGCATGACCTCAATGAAATATATGTTAATGATCCTAAATACTTGTATCTGCATCATGAAATGATGTAGGGCAAATTGTGTCAGTACATGGAATGTACGAGCATGTAAGAAGAACCCTGCAACATAATTATAAGCTCGAACTGATAATAAGGAAGACATTATCACCTCGTCTCAACTCAACATGACTCAAGAATACTCAACTCGACTCAGGAATACTCAACTCGACTGAAGAATGCTTAACTCAACACAAGGATACACAACTCAACTCAAGGATACACAATTTAACTCAAGGATGCTCAACTGAACTCAAAATACTTAATTCATAATGAAAGCAACGATAAAAGATGATATATGCATGAAACTTTTAAAACAGTAGATAATAACTCAAATGTATATCAACAATACAATAACAAAATCTTTATTCTTATTTGGGAGATTCTCTAATCGATAACCATCACTATTAGCTATGTGAGGATACAATGTCTCGTCCACACTGCTAGAACTGTTCTATACATTGCTGGAGTATAGGACATCCTCCATATAAAAAAAAAAGGAAAGAAAAGAAGAATGAAAAAGAAAAATAATGAAAAAGTTGTGAAATAAAGTTTAGAAAGTTGCAAAAGAAATGGGGTATCCGAAAACTCATTGAAAGTTGATTAATGGGGGTGAATTTTGAGCATGAGTAAAAATATTAAAGAAAAGGAAGAAATGTGATGTTCAGACCACATTTCATGAGGGTAGCAGCCATTGAGCCTAAATTATCACACATTTACACTCAGCCCCGTTGCATGCCTTGAAAACACCTTTTTGATCTTAAGCAAGCTGAAACAAATGTTGATTGAAATATAAGGGAAAACCTATGGGTGAAGTCATGCATGTATTCATCTTTGTGAGTGTGAGAGTTGTATGTGATTCCGGAACTACGAATTGTTGAAGCATTGTGTGTGAATATGGAATCATCTTTGTTGTGAGGGCCTTTGAATACCTTTGTTGAGGTTGAACTTGTTTTTGGAGAAAGTATAGTGAACTTGAGAATCTTTGATAATGGTGAGTCACACCTTGAATCTCTGAGTGCATAATTGATCCTTGCATGAGTAACTTGAGTCTTGTTTTGTGCATTCATGATTGAGTCTTTTGTAGAACTGTTTGATACATCCTTTTTGAGCTGTTGAACTTGAGCTTTACTTGAGGACAAACATAAGTTTAAGTTGGGGGTGTTGATGAGTCTGAGATTTGGACTCATTTAGGGATTTGTTTATATAGATTTAGTGTGCTCGAATGTTTATTTTATGCCAATAACTTATGATAAATGCTTGATTTTTAGGAATATGGATTGAGGAACAAAGCAAGGGTACTAACAGGCAAAAGGAACAAACCAAGCTGAAGAAATGAAGAAGGGCTAGCCTAAGGACTGCCAAGAGCATTCGGCGTGTCGCCAAGTGGCTCATCAGACCACCTAAAGTTGCATTGTGCCAATCCCTAAACTAAAGAACCAAGTTGGTGATGGAAATGAGCAGTCGGGTGGATCGCCGAGTGATTCCCAAAGCCATGATAGCTCACGCAAAGTTATAGACCTTGTAGATGCTGAGTACCACGGCAAAAGGGCGATGGAGGATACCAAAGGGTGGCTCATCGAATGGTTCGGCGAGCCTGACTTACTTCTCCAATTAACTCTTCGCAGCACATTTTTAGTGACTATAAATACACTTTTGAATATTTAGTTTAGTATCTTGGACCCAATTTTGTATCTATCTTTTAATCAAATACTCTTTAGAACAATTTGTTATCAAGTTTGGAGGAGTTTTCCCTAGTTTTCCGTAGCTTTGAAGGATTGAAGAAATTCACTTTTGATAAATTGGAAGTGGGTCTTTGGGATTCTTCGAATTGGAGCATTGTAAGGACGAAATGACGCTTGCCCAATTGATGGATAATCAATTTGGTAACTGTTTTTACCTTTTTATAATGTCTACCTAAAACCCCAATTCTTCGGGTGTAATTATGTGATTATGGGGTGATTTAGCTTATGTGTATTATGAATTGTTTGTTTAAAAAGCTATTTAGAAGTGAGTTTAATCATTAATTATGATATAATTTAAGAATTGTAGTTGCAAATGCAGTTCTATGTTTGCGTTCTTGACTTACTCTAGAGAGAGGTTTTGGAACTAAAATCATTGATTGATGGTTTATGGGTATTGGGTTGACCTGGGTTTAGCTCAAGAGAGTGAATCCTAAACCCAATCACACACATTCATCTCGAGAGAGTGAATGGATTAAGGTGTGGGCTGCTCTTATTTTGCATGCTTGTTGATGTTCGAGAGAAATCACTTGATTTAGAGTTAATTGTTTGAGAGAAAATTTACCTCCACTATAGCCTAGACTACTCACTAATATCTAGCTATTTTATAATAGTTGCAATTACATATGTGTCTAATTAACCTATAATTTATCACATCCCAAGAACCCGTCTCATTATTTTTAATTCGTGTTGTTGTGACTATTGTTTGTAGTTGACAATAAAAACACAATTCCCCATTTTACATTCGTGTCACCCCTTAATTTAAATGATGTCTTTATTCGATATTTTTTATTCCTATGACTGATTTGACCCTGTTCATACTTCCCAATTTGATCTGAAACACGTACCGCTCCCCGTGGGATTCGACCCCAACTCATTTAGTTGGGTTTTATACTGATTAATGATCGTTGATACTAAGAATGTGATGAAGTGTCTTTGAGACGTTATTCATCAAAATGGCTCCGTTGCCAGGGAGTTCTGTTGTTTGA
The DNA here is from genome assembly GCA_029582725.1 of Solanum chiquidenum. NCBI lineage: Eukaryota > Viridiplantae > Streptophyta > Magnoliopsida > Solanales > Solanaceae > Solanum > Solanum chiquidenum. Next base: position 19,161 of record JAJOOS010011160.1, on the reverse strand, counting down.
AATTCTTTTGCTGACGTTGAATTTTGTTCTTTTTAGTCATAGTTGAATCTACTTACTTTTAGTTTTGGTTTTTGTGTTGCTGTTGAAAACAGAGGAAATGAGTGTCAATGGAAGCAATGGTTGCCAAGTGGGACACCAAGATGACATCAACAATCTCAATGATGTCAATGAACTGAGTGTCAATGACCAAAATCTAGTGAGTGGAGTTGGTGCCATTCGTTTGCCTCCACCTGAAGGGAACACTGTGTTCCACATTATAAGCACCATGTTTCAGCTCTTACAATTGAAGGGCTTATTTCGTGGGTTGGCTCATAAGGATCCCCATGAGCATGTAAGGAACTTTGTTGATGTTTTCAGACCGTTCTCCTTTAAGAACATATCCCAAGAGTCGGTCCGGTTGAGGTTGTTCTCATTTTCTCTAATGGGAGAAGGGTGTAAGTGATTGGTTAAGTGTGATTCTTCCCTTCTTCAAAGATGATGACTCTTCGGGACAACATCCAAAGCTTCAAGCGATTGCAGGGTGAGCCAATCAGTGAGACTTGGCTAAGATATAAGAAGTTGGTGCTGCAATGCCTAACTCTTGGATTTCCCGATAATGTCCTGCTGCAGTACTTTTACAAAAGCCTTAATTCGGTGAACAAGGGTGTAGCTGAACAACTTTCTCCGGGAGCTTTAATGCAACAACCTTATGTGATAGCAGCCCAACTCCTTGATGGCATGACAAGGATAAGACAGGCATGGTACACCCGTGAAGATCAGGTCTCCCCTCTCACTTTAAAATTGACAAAGGAGCAGCTTGAGAAAGATCATGAGAGGGACAAAAATATGGCAAAGATAATGATGCAACTCGACATTTTAGCCAAAAATGTCATGGTTGTTGGTTGTAGGAGTGTCAATGTTGTAGGTGTTGGTTGTGTAAACCCCGATGAGGCCAAGTTTGAAGCGTTGTACAATGAGGAAGTAAAATTCCTAGCAAACCAATGAGGGGGTTATCGTGCTAACTAGCCTAGACTGGGTGGAAATCAAGGTTGTAACAGAGATGAGGGCTGGAGAGACCATGATAGAGAGTGGCATGATCGTAACGCCACGTGGAAGGAAAGAGAAGGGGAGAAGGATAGGTATGTTCCTCCCCACGAGGGTCAAAAGCCTAAAGAATTTCGAGGGTGGACAGACTAAGGATATGCTCTTACGAATTCTCAACAAGGTTGAATGTTCTGATAAAGTTTTGAAGGAAATGAAGGAAGAGGTATAGACCCTCAACCAGACGGTGACCTCTCATTTCGTCTCTATCAAGCAGTTAGAGACCCAAATGGGTCAGATTTCTTCGCATCTTAATCCAAGACAACAAGGGGGTTGCCTAGTGATACTATGGCAAACCCCAAGAATGAAGTTTGAGTGGGTATTTGCGTCGTGCCACAACATTAACTATTGCCCTTCTTGGGAGGTAGCCCAAAGCTTTATTGATTTAAGTTTATTTTTGGAGTAACGAGTGTTGATTGTACATGTGAAAAGTGGAATGTGTTTGAAAAATACAAGGTGGTGAGCCAAGTGTCCAGTCGGCGACTCATCGAAAAGGTCGGCGAGCACGATATGGACCGCCGTTGGACTCAGGAAAATATCAGGTGGGAGTCTGTAAAACTCGGCAGGCCAATGGACAATTCGGTGACTCGAAGAACACGCAGCGCACCCGATTTTGTCTGTCGTTTGGACCCCCAAATTAACTGGAGGTCTTGTAAAACTTGGTGTGGTAAGTAACAACTTGGCGCGTCGCCGAGTGGTTCGGCGAAGTGAACTAATATTGCCGAAAGGCCGAGATCTAGACGGTTCTAAAAGGCTAAAGGTTTAAAATTTCAAACTCTTTCATATTCCCTCACTTTTAGCCTCATACAATCACACCCGCACTTTAGTCTTTTGATATTTTTGCATTTCATTTATTTTTACTCGTGGATTTAGTGTTTGGAGTTGGAATTATTTGCCGCCTAGCTTTACAAAATCATATTTCGGCACTAAAGGTTGGTTTTTCCGAACCGCAAACTTTTAAATAGAGGTTAAGTCCAAATTCAATTGTCTAAGTGTTATTGATGTGTGTTGGGCCTCCTCTAAAATCGTAATTGCATGCTAGTTGTTTTTCGTAGCTTCGAAATTGTGCCTAATTTTAAAAAAAGTGATTTACCAAATTTTGTGGTTTAAAAATTGATCATAAACTTATGGGTTGCGTTAAATTATTTTTGGGTCTAGTCGGGTGAAGTCTGAGTAACCCAAATTGTGCTAAATGACGTACTTTTCCCAATGATAGAGCGATGGACATCATTCTCAAGAGCAAAAGTCTTCAAATAGCTAATTTTGGCCAAACCTGGGGAAGTCTGAGTACCCCGGTGGTATGGGTCATATGGGTTTGGGCTTAATTGAGTATGTATGTTGTTTGATTTTATTTTCGGGTGCCGCGGGATTGATTTTTTGAACCGGGGTTGAAAATTGGCACGTTGGGCAATTTGGCGAGCTAGGTGGAGCTCGCTCAATCACTCGGCACTTCACCACATACCCCTTAGATATTCTTTAATTTCATGTTTGAATTGAGTTTGGTTCTGTGACTTTCAGCGAAAAGCCTGAGATCGCCGAGTTCACTCGGTGACTAGTTGAAAGTCTCCGTTGATCGCCCTTTCCGCGCCCCTAACCTCTAAAACATATTGTAACTTTCAGCGGGCTAGTCTGAGCTCACTGAGTGGTGTCGGCGATTCGCCGAATAACCCTTCACATCGCCGACATGAGATTTTTCCAAAATTTTTTTAGGCCAATCCTTTCAGCGGCGTAATCTGGTTCACCAAAGTGATTCGGCGACTCGCCGATCGGTTCGGCGAGTCTTTATGTAACATGATTTTTCCAAATGTTTCTTGCATTAAGTCTAACATTTTTTTGGTGTGTATTACAGATATAGCTAGGACCAACTTAGACGATAGTGGTATGCCACCCCGCAAAAGAGCACTGGGTATTATTATTAATGAGAGGGCAACTGCTCCTTCCAAAGAGGGAAAGAAGACACATCCTAAGGGAGGCAAGGGCAATGGCAAAGCGCCCGTAATCTGAGATACCGTAGCACAACTTCGGCAGCGAGGGGGAGTCCATTGAGTCTCATGTCTCACTCTCTGAGCCTGATGACGGCCAGCCACTGCAGTCCCGACGAGCCGAGATTCGTGCATGGTCTAGTCATGATTCATATGGTATCCCTGAACCCACCCCTCTTGCTGTTGATACAGTGCCAGCTCCGGCACCGACGGTGGTTTCAGCGCGACAAGTTCAGTGTCCTCCTCCCCGGCTACTCAAAAGATTAATGGCTGAGGGATTGAGGACAATTCTTGAGGAAAAGAGGTTGTCTACAGTGGGCCTAGTGGATAGGTACCCTCTGGTGTGGGACACACTTCGGTTCCACAAATTTGACATCTTCACTAGGCTCCGAGGCCCATATATCCCAACCTGGGTTCGTGAGTTTTACACTGCATATGGTGACCTCGTACCCCAGGGAAAGAAGAAGGCCAGTGCCTTCAGACCGATAAAGTCTATCATGGTTCGGGGGAAAGAAGTAGGCTGCAGCAGCGATCACATAAATGTCGTAATTGACAGAGCTACTGGGTTCGAGAATGAGTATGAGGAACTAGCTATAGCACATGCCCTGGATGATTTGAAGGGCTATCTTGCTCCCCTAATTTTGACCCCACCCCGAGGTGGATCGAGGCAGGGGCTCCGATTGAGAAGAAGGATTTAAATGTAGCTGCGCGGTACTGGTTTGGATTCATTAGCAGCTCCATCATGCCATCACAAAATGAGTCCATCCTTTGCCACCCAAAGGCGGCCTATCTAGGATCCATCATCGCAAATAAGCGGCTCATTGAAAGTGAAGAATTCCCCTTCTAAGTTATGACCTAGAAAAAGATGGAACCCCTCCATATAAAAAAAAGAGAAAGAATAGAAGAACAAAAATGTTGTGAAATAAAGTTTTGAAAGTTATAAAAGAAATGGGGTATCTGAAAGGTCATTGAAAGTTGAATAATGGGGGTGAATTTTGAGCATGAGTAAAAATATTGAAGAAAAGGAAGAAACGTGATATTCAGACCACATTTTATGAGGGTAGCAGCCACTGAGCCTAAATGATTACACATTTACACTCAACCCCGTTGCAAGCCTTGAAAACACCTTTTTGATCTTGAGCAAACTGAAACGAATGTTGATTGGAATATAAGGGCAAACCTATGGGTGAAGTCATGCATGTGTTCATCTTTGTGAGTGTGAGAGTTGTATGTTATTCTGGAATTACATATTGTTGAAAAATTGTGTATGAATATGGAATCATCTTTGTTGTGAGGCCATTTGAGTACCTTTGTTGAGCTTGAACTTGCATTTAAAGAACGTATTATGAACTTGATAATCTTTGATACTGGTGAGTCACACCTTGAATCATTGAGTGCACAATTGATCATTGCATGAGTAAATTGAGTCTTTTGTAGCACTATTTGATACATCCTTTTCGAGTTGCTGAACTTGAGTTTTACTTGAGGACAAATAAAAGTTTAAGTTGGGGGTGTTGATGAGTCCGAGATTTGGACTCATTTAGGGTTTTGTTTATACAGATTTAGTGTCCTCAAATGCTTATTTTGTGCCAATAACTTATGATAAATCCTTGATTTTCAGGAATATGGATTGATGAACAATGCAAGGACACTAACCGGCAAAAAGGAACAAACTAGGCTAAAGAAATGAAGAAGGGCGAGCCCGAGGATCGCCAAAGGCATTCGGCGTGTCGCCAAGTGGCTCATCACACCGCCTAAAGTTCCATTGCGCCAAGCCCTGAAGGAAAGAACGAAGTTGGTGATGGAAAGGAGAAGTCGGCGGATCACCAGGTGATTCCGCGAAGCCAAGATAGCTTGCCCAAAGTTACAGACTTTGAGGAAGCTGAGTACCAAGGCAAAAGTGCGATGGAGGATACCAAAGGGTGGCTCTCCCAATGGTTCAGTGAGCCCGACTTACTTCACCAATTGAATCTTTGCAGCACATTTTTGGCGACTATACACTTTTAAACATTTAGTTTAGTATCTTGGACCCAGTTTTTATCTCTCTTTTTTAATGAAATACTCTTCAGAACAATTTGTAACAAGTTTGGAGGAGTTGTCTCTAGTTTTCCTTATCTTTGAAGGATCAAAGAAAATTTACTTTTGAGAAATTGGAAGTGGGCCTTTGGGATTCTTCGAATTGGAGCATTATAAGGACCAAATTACTCTTGCCCAGTTGATGGATAATTAATTTGGTAACTGTTTTTACCTTTTCATAATGTCTAGCTAAAACCCCAATTCTTGGGGTGTGATTATGTGATTATGGGTTGATTTAACTTATGGGTATTGCGAATTGTTAGTTTAAAAAGCTATTTAGAAGTGAGTTTAATCATTAATTGTTGTTTAATTTAAGAATTGTAGTTGCCAATGCAGTTCTATGTTTGTGTTCTTGACTTTCTCTCTCGAGAGCTTTTTGAACTAAATTTTTTGATTGATGATTTATGGGTATTGGGTTGACTTGCGTTCATCTCGAGAGAGTGAAGCCTAAACCCAATCCCACATATTCAGCTCGAGAGAGTGAATGGATTAAGGTGTGGGCTGCTCTTATTTTCCATGCTTGTTGATGTTCGAGAGAAATCACTTGATTCGGGGTAAATTGTTCGAGAAAAAATTTACCTCGAGTATAGCCTAGCCTACTCACTAATATCTATCTAATTTCTAATAGTTGTAATTACATGTTTCTATATTAGCCTATAATTGACCACATCCCAACAACCCGTCTCATTATTGTTTATTCGTATTGGTGTGACTGTTGTTTGTAGTTTACAATCAAAACCAAAATTTGACATTCATGTCACCCCTTAATTTGAATGATGTCTTTACTCGATAATTTTTATTCGTATGACTGATTTAACCATGTTCATACATCCCAATTGAATCTGAAACACGTACCGCTCCCTGGGGAATTCGACCCCAACTCATTTAGTTGGAGTTTATATTGATTAACGATTGTTGACGCTTATAATTGGATGAAGTATCTTTGAAACATTATTAATCACTCTCCCAAACTCGATTCAACTCATAGTCATTGCAGAATATAAATTCAAAATTCAGGAATTCTTATAAACCAGACAATCCACAAAAACCCACACAAGGAACTATAAATTTACTCAACGCATTTGCAAACCCTCACCTGAAGAATTCAAAACAACACTCAATTACCAATTAAATTCAAGAACCTTTCAAGAACTCAACAATTCAACATGAAGAATGAATTCACGGGTAAAAGATTACATGATAGGCGCGAGGGTGAACAAACCCAACACTATGGAAGATTATGTACCTCGAAAGAATCCAATTCTTGGCGAAAACCTCCAAATTTGATGAACACTTGAAACTTTCTCCCTTTTTTCTTCTCTTGAACTTCTCTCTTTAACCCTAAGCGTATTTAGGATTGTGAAAACTGACCCAAATCACTTTAGACCCCTAAAATATTACTAAAATCAAGTTAGGCTAGTGTGGATAAGGAAAAAACCAAAATACCCATCTTTAATTCGGATGAACTTTCCTTAATCAGACATACTGTACTCAAATGGGCATAGCTCCCTCATCCAAACTCGAAATTTACCAAACTCGATGGTGTTGGAAAGAGGACTCAGAGATATTTCATTTGACATCTCATGAGCCACCTAACTCATCATGTGCTGAAAGTGATGGTCGTTTGTAGTTGACCCAAAACTTAAGAAAATGATGGAAGACTTTATCGAATTTCTCTTTAGTTCTTTGTTGAACTAGAGGTGTTACATCTAGTGAACTTAACAGCTAAGAAAATTTAAAATTACTCAGACAAATTTCATTCACAATGAAGAAGGGTTCGAGTCTTAGTTCAATTTTTTTAGGTGTTACATTATCTCCCCCTTGGGATCATTCGTCCTCGAATGACAACTGGATGGGGTATGGAACAGGGTTACTCTTACTATCTCTTCTGACTCATGAACTCGCCTACAAACATAGGTTGAACTCATTCATACTAAGAGTTGGGACTCTCCATAGCACCTAAGTCAAGAACGATGATGTTGTGAACATAGTCATGCTCTCTCTGAAGTCACGTTATCTGAAACAAGGAAGTTTGGGCATGAAGTAAGAATAGGAATACCTTGACCGGGGTAATGTGACAGCTAGGCGTTAAGCTTAGCAACACTCCTCAACTATGCTCTTCTTTCTTTATAACCATACCTCATTTGCTGCAACTCATAGATCCCACAAGGGTAGATGATTTCTCTTACCAAGGTCTAAGTCTAACGACACATTCTTACTATATTCAAGATTAACCCAAATCCTAAGGTTCAGGTTCTATACCTCTATATGGAATCCCATCCCAAGAACACTACTCCTTATCACTACATTCAACCAACATTGGGCTCATATCAAGAACTATCTAATGTTTAACAATACCACATTCAAGCATAGTAGTCTAAAAATTTCATTTACTCTTACTAACCAGCTCCTTAAGAAGTTCTCATTGTCTCATCATCTCTGCCATACCAACTAGAATTTCCTGCATTGCTACTCGAAACCAACTAAGGGCTCTCATTTAACTATAACCCGGTACTCCTCTTCCTCCACATTCATAACCTTAGATAGAATTATCACCCAATCATTATCACGATAAGAATATTAACCTTCTCCTTCTAACATCACTCCACTATTAAAAAGAATTACTGAAAAGCTTTTGGGAAAAAGATCCTAAGCACGATTCATTTGACAATTATGATATTAGAAACAACAACAAGATGTTGTAATGATTGAACTCTGAGGAATACACTAGCATATGAATGGATTGATATAACACTATAACTCTTTCTGAAAACATCACTATCTAATTCTTAACACTTCACTTGGTTTCTCATCTTATCATGTCCCCCTTAGGTTTGGAGCTTACACTTTGAAACTATGGGTCTATTCCATCTTCTCTAAACTGTTCTACAATCGCTTTACTCTAATACTCAGGAAAAACTTATCTCATGGCTACTGAACTCTCCATAAACAGGTACTAAGACTCCTTCAATTCCTAGAAAGGACCTCTTTCTAAGATGTTTCTCTTAACCTCTTCTCAATGTCTTATAAGGCTGCTTCATCTATCTCTTAAGGGAAAATTTCACTTGCACCAGCCTATCCCATATTAGCAGCTCAATTATACAATCTATTAACACATAATAAAATCATAACCTCGATTGACTCTACCTTCCTTTCTCTCCTCTATGGGTCATAATACCACATTTTCATTGCAAGGTAACACTTTGATCTGCTCACCTATTTCAGTTCAACCCTACTAAATCAGATCTTAAAACTAACACCATCACCCTCATGTTGACTTATTTTGATGACGACACTCATCTCAAAATCAATCTTAGTGTCTAGTACTGAACACGAATATCAATATGATTGCTCTCACCTTATACTACCTGCAATACTAGAAAAGTCAAGAAACACTCACCCACTAAGATCTCATGACAAGTAGGAAATCTTTAGCTTACTTACTTACTGCGCATAACCTCTCAAATCGTTCTATCATCTTTTGAATACCATGGGGTTCCCCTATTAAAATTCATAAGCCTAGCTTAGGTCTATCACCTCATGAATACTCTTCTCTTTGATCCCACACATATGTTTAGTCTTCTCTAACACGATGGCACATAGACATCAACTTTATTCTGGTAAAAAGTATACTATATATCATCCTTACTAGTAACTATTCCTCTTCCTAATATCAAGAACTTTCTACAATATTATTATTCCTTATTCTACTCATAAAGGAACTCATCAATTATAGATGAGTGGGTGCATGATTGCAATAACATAATATGCCCCATCACTATCTCCCTTTGATAAACTTATGTACCTTTTCATGGTTTTTTCTAACTTAAGGGTCCTCTTTACTACTACTGCTCATAATATCATAATTCATACTATATTTTAGGGTGAAAATATTACCCAAGCTCTAAAACACACTTTTTCATAAGGGTCTCACCTGAATAAGGTTTAGAGTAGAGAGTACATCTAGCTTTTATCTTGAACGCATGATTTAAATGAATATGAGTGGATTCGTTCGAACTCAATCGTTAACTCACTCATAGGCTCCTCTCAAGTCCCTCTATAGTATTATGACTTTCTCAAAAATTTTGCTAGGAGAAACTCATCGATAAAGAACTGATTTTGCTTTTCAATCACCTCTAGTATGATGGGTAGTTGAATGGATATGTGAATGCATGAGTTAGAATATGTCTCTATGACATATGACTATTGCACGATTAGAAGTATGAAGAATGGAAACTTTTCTTAAATGTATGTAGTCCCTCGTTTATAAAAGTAGGGCCCTCACAACCATAAACAAGACACTACTAACACAGCTTCATAGACACCCTAGGACACTTGTAATTTGTGCTCTGATGCCAACTTTGTCACGACCAGAGTCTACACCCTGGATGTGGCCGGCACTCGAAAACCATACAAAACTTAAAACTAAACTTAAATTCATTGCACTCGAATATTCAACTTTAAAAATTATAAACAACACTCAACATATATACAAGAGTTTGTAAAACAACTCAAAAAAAGTAAATATAGATAACTCATAAACTATGTCTATCTATGAAGCCTATACTATTACTTTCATGCCCGAAGGCTACCCCCTTGATGTAACACATGACCTAGGATCACGAGTGACCTCAAGCTTACCCTATGTCTGTCATATATCAAGCATATTGAGAATAACTGAATAAGACATGTACTATGCGGAAGGTAAAACAATGGATAATTCAAAGTGGGAAAAAAACCCAACTAGTCTGAATATATAGAATATAATGGAAGGCTAGTGATGACTGAAACACTAATTAAAAACTAAAGTTGCATCTACTACTATGTCTTAAAATCCTCTAACTGAGTTGAGTTGCTGGGATATGCCTCAAGTTAACTCTAACAGAACTGAAAACTGAATATAAATACAAAAAAGGAAAGCATGTCTATTGTTCTTGAAGTATGAGGACTTACCACTGAAACTGCTGAAGTCAGACCGAGAATCATCTAAGCGTGATCTGGATGCTAAGTTCCTGAACCTACATTATGAAAGGATGTAGCACATATTATGCATCACTACTTGGAATGTACTAAGCATCCAGGATATACATACTAAGTTGAGCAAATATATATACAAGCCAAACAAAGCATAACTGAGCAATGACATAAACTGAGCAAGAATGTAAATACTGAAACATAACTGAAAAGCTAAACTGAATGCAATGACCAAGTACTAATCATGAAAGTAACATACTAACTGAATGCTGAAGTATATACTGAAAACCTAGTCAAATGCACTAAGAGTATTACTGTGGGAGCTCCTATTAAATGAAATAAACCACGTGAGATAAATGTCGAGTCCGATGTATACGCCTCATTAAGAGGACCCAATATACCTTATCAGGGGTATAAAGGCATGACTGGCGTGATCACTTAATCTGATGCCCAACAAAAGGGACTTATAATCCTACGGGGGTAAATAGTTCTTGGACTATGAGTGTACGCTGAACCCTACTCCCAACTGAATAAATATATGACACAAATTTAACTGAAATACTAAATAGATCAAAATACTGACATACAATCTGAGAATGCAGCATTTATATCTGAAAATGTGACATTCAAAATCTGGAGCATGATTATCTGATTAACTGACCTAGAAAGTATAATTCTTGAACTAAGAGAATTTATACTAACTAGGGTTCTGAGTTACATACGAGGAATTGAGCAAACTTTCCAAGAAATAAGCTATTTCATTTTAGGATACTACAACAATTAAATCACAGTAAATATCAAAGGTTTTAGAAATCCTAGGTCTAAAAAATATAGAGAGAATCAAGGACCTGACTTAATTCTAGGGACCTAGTGGATGAAAGAAAACCACTAGTGAAATTCCACATACAATCTACGGAGAATCCTTTGGATTTCGGTGCTAAACCTTGAAGAGCATTGTTGCTTGTTCTTTCGATGTTTGGTCGACTCGTTCCTCTTCTTTTTGCTTCAAGTTTGGATGATTTTTTGAGAATGAGGGTTCTGGGTATGTCTGAAGAAGTTATTAGGCTTAAACTGAGTAAAACGTAGTTTAGGCATTAAACGACGTAGTTTAGGGGGACCAACGCATAGGAAAAAGACCTAAATGACTCTAACTTTAAAGTTGAAAAAGGCCATCCATGGTGGGACCTACAAATCGTCAGTTGGACTACCAACCGTCGGCTACTGTCATGGTTCGTGGTCTGCTTGACAGTGCTTCACTAAAACAAGCATAAATTTTTACTCCAAGATGGGATTTTAGCAAACTTGGTGGTGTTGGAAAGAGGATTCAAGTATCTTTAATTTGATAGGTCATGGACCACCTAATTCATTTGTGGTAAAATATATGACCGTTTAATGTTGACCCAACAATAATTTCCCTCCAATTGGCTGCTGACCCTCACCTCCGGTCACAGCTACGGTTCGTAGGTCCAACAAACTGGTCGAGTGTGGGTGGGATGAAAGACCATCAAACTCTCGACCCCAATGACGGACCTATCCTACGGTCTGTGAGTCAGTCAATGGACCGTGGTTAGCGGCCATAGGTGTCATCTATAGATTCTGAATTTCTCCTAAGTCTGGAAGTGAACCACGGGACGCCACCTACGGTCTGTGGTTCTACCTACGATCCGTGGGTGGTTTCCGTTGGTTCTAACACAAGATTTTGGAAAGATGCATTTTTCTATTTACTCGAGTCTGAGATGTTACAATATCTCCCCCTTGGGAACATTAGTCCTCGAATGAAGTCTGAACAAGCTGGGTGTGGAGGGAAGGAGCTGCAGGCCCTACCACTAAGTACTAGAAATTGATATCTAACTTAACTAAGTTTCAAGAACATGCAAATATGCTGAAATGGACGAATAACTGAGGAAACAAGATGTTGAAACTGAATTACACAAGAGTAAACTGAGAGACTTGAGAGGAACTATTACCTCAAGCTGAAACAGAATCGGAAGGAAAGAGGTAAGGATACTTGGCCATAATGGCTTCTTCTGCTTTCCAAGTAGCTCCCTTTACGGACTTACACCTCCACAAAACCTTTACTGAAGTGACTTCCTTATTTCTCAACCTACAAACCTGACGGTGAAGACTTTCAATAGGCACCTCTTCATCAGTGAGACTATTCTTTACAATCACACTCCCTAATGGTACTATTGATGCTGGATCACCCACACACTTCTTTAACAAGGAAATGTGAAAGAATGGATGAACCACTGCTAGTTCTACTGGAAGCTCTAATCATAAGCCATATTACCAACCCTTTTCAAGAGTTTGTAAGGACTTACATATCAAGGACTGAGCTTCCCTTTCTTTTTAAATTTCATCACCTGCTTCATAGGTGACACCTTCAGGAAAACCCAATCATTAATTTTAAACTCTAAGTTCATTATCCTCACATCTAAATAGGACTTCTAACGACTCTGGGTTTTCTTTATTCTATCTCTAATGAGCTGAACTTTCTTCATAGCCTCATGAATCGAATTTGGCCCAATCAAGGCTGCTTCAGTACTTCAAACCAACCAATCGGGGACCTGCATCTACGCACATATAGTGCAACATACGGGGCCATCTGAATACTGGAATGAAAGCTATTATTATAGGCGAACTCTATGAGAGGTAGGTGATCTTCCCAACTACCCTTGAAATTGATCAAACAAGCTCTCAACATGTACTCTAAGGTATGAATAATATGTTTATCCTAACCATCCGTCAGTGGATGAAATGTTGTACTGAGATTTACTTGAGTACCAAGACCTTCCTGAAACAATTTCGAGAAATGAGAGGTAAATCAAGGACCTCTATCTGAGATGATAGACAAGGGAATCCCATGCAATTTAACTATCTCATTGATGTAGAGTTTGACGTAGTCCTCTGGTGAATCTGTAGTCTTGACAGCCAAGAAGTGAGGGGACTTAGTAACTATGGCCACTATCACCCAAATGGAGTCATGATGTTTGCGAGTACGAGGTACACCTGTAATGAAGTCCATGTTTATCACTACCCACTTCTATGTAGGAATGTTAATCTCTTGAGTCATACTTCCTAATTTCTAACGTTCTACATTTACCTTTTGACAGTTAGGACACTTAGCCACAAAGTATGCAATGTGTCTCTTCATGTCGTTCCACCAAAGGACTTCCCGCAGTTCATGGTACATCTTAGTGGCACCTGGAAGAATGGAATACCTGGAGTTATGAGATTCTGTAAGGATCTGGTGGCTCAACTCACCCACATTAGGAACACATAAACGACCCTAGTAATGAAGCACACTATCTCCCCCTTGGGAGAAAACCTCAACTTTATGTTGATGAACTGCACCTTTCAACTGAAGTAATATTGGATCACTATCCTATTTTTCCTTAACCTCCGCTACCAATGAATAATCTGATCCATTCTAAACTATCACCTCAATATCTACTTTGTCTGTAAGGAAAAATCCTAACCGAGCAAGCCAGTGAAGATCTTTGGCTAGATCTTTTATTTCTTCCTCAACATGTGCTAAACTACCCATAGACAGATTGCTGAGAGCATCATCCACTACATTAGCCTTATCAGGATGGTGAAGCACATTCATGTCATAATCTTTGAGGAATTCAAGCCATCTCCTATGATGAAGATTCAACTTTTTCTGGATGAACACATACTGGAGGGTCTTATGATCTGTGAACACATCAACATAAACACCATACAAGTAATGTCTCCAAATCTTTAGGGAAAATACTACAGATGCAAGCTCGAGGTCATGCGTCAGGTAGTTCTTCTCATGGACCTTAAGTTGTCTATAAGCATAAGCTATGACCTTACCTCGTTGTATCAATACGCAACCTAGGCCGACCCTAGATGCATCATAATAAATTACATACCCATCTGAACCATCTGGTAGAGTCAAGATCGGAGTTGTATTCAACCTAGTCTTCAAATATGAGAAAACATTTCTCACACCCATCTGACCACTGAAATTTGACCTTTTTCTGAGTCAACTTGGTCAACTGGGAAGCTATGGATTAAAATCATTCAACAAACCTCGTATAATAATCGGAAAAACCCAAAAAAATTATGATATTTGTTGGAGAGGTAGGTCCGGGACAATGCTCTACTCTCTTAATCTTTTGAGAATCAACTCGAACCCCTTCACTAGATAACACATGACCAAGCAAAGTGACCAATTGTAACTAGAATTCACATTTGCTTAACTTAGCGAATAAGTGGCGATCTTTCAGAGTTTGAAGTATAATTCTCATATAAGTCGTATGATCCTCCTCACTCTGAGAATAATTGAGGATATCATTGATAAATACGATGACGAGCAAGTCGAAAAACTGTTTGAACACCCTGTTCATTAAGTCCATGAAATATGCAGGAGCATTTGTTAATCAAAAAGACATAACTACAAATTCATAGTGACTATACCGAGTCCTGAAGGCTCTCTTTGGAATGTCACTCTTTCTGACTCTGAGCTGATGATAGCCGGATCTTAGGGCGATCTTGGAAAAACAAATAGCACCCTGAAGTTGGTCAAACAAGTCATCAATCTTGGGGATATAATACTTATTCTTGATGGTGACTTTGTTCAACTTACGATAGTCAATGCACATTATGAGAGAACCATCTTTCTTTTTCATGAACAACACTAGAGCACCCCATGGAGATATACTAGGTCTGATGAAGCCCTTATTTAGAAGGTCTTTTAACTACTCTTTCAATTCATTAAGCTCGGTTGGAGCCACACTATAAGGAGAAATTGAAATAGGTTGAGTATCTGGAATGATATCTATTCCAAAGTCGATTTCCCTTTTGTGAGGAACTCCCGAAAGATCTTCTGGAACACTTTTAGAAACTCATTTACTATTGGGACTGACTCAAGAATTGGGGTTTCAAAGTTTGAATCCTTAACCCGAACAAGATGATAGATATACCCTTTGGAAATATTTTTTCTAGCCTTAAGGTAAGAGATATATTGACCTATAGGCATTGAGCTATTACTATTCCATTCTAAGACTGGCTCGTTTGGAAACTGAAGTCGAATAATTCTAGTTTTACAATTGATGAGGCATAACATGAATGGAATCAATCCATGCCTAAAATGATATCAAATCTACCATTCCTATCTCTACAAGATCTGCTAAGGTGACTTTCTGAGAAAATGTGACAGGACAATTTATGTATACCCGTCTAGCTATAAGTGGGTGTCACCAACTAGAGTAGATACTGAGAAGGGTTCTGAGAGAGTTTCTGGACTGACACTGAATATTATAGTTATAAAGGGAGTTACAAAAGACAATGTAGCCCTTGGATCTAGCAATGCATAAGCATCTAAATGAAAGACGCGTAACGTATCAGTGACTACATCAGGAGAATCTTCTTTGTCCTGGCAATCCTGAAGATCATACAACCTGTTATGGAACTGACCGCCACCTGTACCACATGAAGCACCCTGCTGAGTTGGGCGACCAGCTGGTGTTGTTGGAGCTGTATATTGAGCCTTGTTGTTGTTACCTCTTTGCCCTTGTCTTGTAGAAGGGCAATATTTCAACCTATATCCAGACTGACCACACCCAAAGCCTCTTTTCATGCCTACAAGACACTCGCCCAGATGGTTCTCACCATACTTTGGACAAGTTGGGAAATTCCTGTTACCTGAAGTACTCCCCAAAGAGTTAGAGCCTAGTACCCTACTTTTCTGATCCTGTCTAAACGTGGGGGATGGAGCACCAGCTGCTGAAGGTGCTGAGGCTGTAGTCCTTCACTTAAATTGTGAGCAATTTACACCTCCCGACTTTTGCTAAAATTCCCTAAAATTATCTCCCTCATCCTACTGAGCATGAGTCAATAGTCTGGAGATATCCATTACCTCTAGAATCATAGCATTCGTGCATACGGTCCTCACCAAATCGAATACCCCAAACAAGAACTTATTCATTTGTTCCCTTGGATCGGCAACCATGTGTTGAGCATACCTGGAGAGCTGGAAAAACTTCAGCCTGTACTCTTGGACTGACATTGAACTCTGCTTCAAGTTCATAAACTCTTGTGTCTTAGCTTCTCTCAACTCCCTTGGGAAGAACCTGTCCAAAAAAACTCCAGTAAAACAGTCCCAAGTCACAGGAACTGCATCGGCACCCCTGTTTTCTTTCCACTGAGTGAAACAGATATGAGTCACATCCTTTAGTTAATAGGATGCTAACTCAACACTCTCAGTACTAGTCACTTGCATTACCCCAAGAATCTTCTTAACCTCAATAATGAAGTTTTGTGGGTCCTCACCAACCTTCAACCCTAGAAACTCAAGCGAATTTATCAGAACAAAGTCTCAAACACTAGATGTAACTGATCCACCATTCGTGTTTGCAGGAACTATTGCCTGCTGATTGTTCTGATTGGCTACAGTTTGAGCCATGAGCTGGATCACATTTTGAAATAGATGTGGTCCACTTCACACCGATGAAAGAGACTCTACTTAGTGCGTCTTTCATACATCCTAAAACTCTTGATCCTAATTCTCTTATACAAAGTTTGTCATACCCCGAGGCTACCCGCATGACGTAACACATGACTTAGGATCACGGGTAACCCAACGCTAACCCTGTTTCAGGCATATATCAAGAATAATGTCATGACCGAGGGGTACCCCCTAGATATAACAAGGCACATAGAACCCTGAAAAACTTCATCTAAGCCACTTAGCATATCATAACATAAGAATAGAAGAATAAGAGTAAAAATGCATTACCAGTCTAAAATTATCATAAAATAAATGCGAAAGTATAGACTCTAAGTTTCAATATAGCCATCTATTATGATATTTGAAATCGGAAAGGGACATATCACATACAACATAGTCCAAAAAGGAAATACAGGAAATGAACTACAATGAGATAACATTCGTCGTCGAATCATGGGACTCACAAACAAGCTAGGAGAATAAGCAAATCAAAGCTTTAGCCACAAGGATGATAACCTTGAAAACCGGACCCTACACTTGGGGGAAAATGTAGGAAAAGTAGGCGCTAGTACAGAAATGCACTAAGTATGATAGTCATGCATAAAAACGTTGAAAACATGCTAAAAGGGATATTTCATTTGAATGCATGCAATTCACTAAGTTAAAACATCATTATGAAGATAGTGGAAAAGCATAAGTCATAAGAATATTCATTCCATAGATCATCATAACATAAGAGGAACATATCATAAATACACTCAAAGCATACTTGTGCAATGCAAGAATAAGACCCCATAAATCTCACCCATGCTAAGTAAAGCTCCTTGAGTAACCATAGTTCATAATTTATATTCTTATTCATATTTTTGTTGGGGGGAATAAGCCCTAACCGACATAGACCATGTGAGCTTAACATGGAATCCAGTGTTACCCACACCGAAAAGGCCGGTTGTCTTACATGCCTAAGGTAGAACCACACTCTTAGCTTAGGTGGATCCATGAGCTAAATAACCTATGGGGGCACATAGTTCATGGGATAAATAGATTGCTATTAGAAACCCGGACTTAACTAAGGTAGAAGGTTTCCATCTCATGAGACATACTTTGGTAACCCAGACTCAACTAGTGTAAAATGTCCCATTGGGAAGTCAGACTCAACTAGCATAAAAGCCTTAATCTCATATTCAATATCCACTCGGTGCTAAGCATAAACTCCCACATAGTATATATTAAGTCTTGACTTAAGTTCATATTCATGGAAGAATGTCTTGACACTCAATCCAACATAATTCATAAGATATCTCATTGGATCATGATTGAGAATAACCTTTCACCGTCCATGTCTACATATAGATTAAATAGGTGAGAAGCCCTTTCAACCTTAGAATCGTCATATTGTGAGAAAACATTTTACATCATATCATATTCATGCATATGTCACGACCTAAGGGTACACTCTAGGTGTAACATGGTGTACTTGACCCTGAAGGGGTCTCATACAAGCCCTTAGCATATCATAACATAAGATAATAGAAATGTATGGAAAATTAAATACTTCTTTTAAACTATACAATCGAAAACTTTCATAAAAAATGCAAGCGGAAGTCTTTACTGCACTTCTGTCTCAAACCATCTAATACATCTTTAGAATAAAACTCTTGGGACATAGCCCATACAATAGTATCAACATGAAATAAAAGACATAAAGGAAATGGTGGGTTTGTCCTCGAAGATATGAGCACTCACCAAAATCTTCAACTCCTTAGCTCCTTAGAAACCTAGCTTCAAGAATAGCAACTCAATCTCCAACCCTACATTTGATGAGAATGTACGCAAAGTATGCATTAGTACAAAATGTACTAAATATGTTAGCTAGCATAATCATAAGAGTATAAGACAAGGGTTAGTCAATATAAGAGGTAATTCTAAATCATATGAAATGTTTCATGAAACATAGACCATAAGCATATGAGACAATATCATCATAATAAGCAAAGTCTCCAACATAAGAATCATATAATCATTATTTTACTCTTAGTCATATATACCACCATAGAACTACTTCCAAGTAACCTAGAAGCATACTTCTGCAATGCATGAATAACATCCCATAATACCACCCAAGCTAAGTATCCCTTTTTGGTCATCTTAAGCATAGTATATATACATGGTCAAGCCTGTAAGCTTTTCTGCCCTAAGGGATCCATACTTCTAAGTAACCTGAAGGCACACTTGTGCAATGCATGAAAGGCATCCCATACTACCGTTCACACTAAGCATAGCCTTGAAGTCATCTCATTCATACTCACCCTCATTTGGTCTCATTATTAGTTTAACTCTCATAACTAAGGGAATCTATTACCTTTAGTAAATTATAGCAAGGAAGGCAACTATAGCACAATCCTCTCTCAAGATACATCATACAAAAGAACACTTTATTTGAACAACCCTAAGTCATACTTGTGTAATGCATGAATAGCCTCCCATAACACTATTCATCCTAAGTACCACCTTTAGATCCTCATACTAATACTTTTTGGTTTGGAACCTAGTTCCTCTCTTTAACCTTAG
>JAJOOS010011159.1:0-34778 GCA_029582725.1 Solanum chiquidenum | reverse complement strand
AAACGAATTTTAAAAGACTTTATAAGTCTTTAATTTATGATTTAGATACTTTTGAATGTTATTTTAAGTTTGTTGTTTTATGTTTTGTTTAGATTGTTTATAATTGTGTGTGTTTGATTGGGCTGAATAGTGTAGAATTGAATTCAATTACATTTGTAGGTGGGCAGCAGAAGCTGGGAGCTGCTATTGTCAAAAATATTGCAGTAAAAGCGACGGACATCGTGGTTTAGTCCGTCGCTTTTTTGGGTTTTAATTTTTTTTAAAATCCAGAAAAGCGACGGACAGCTTGGTTTTGTCCGTCGCTTTTTTGGGTTTTTAAAAATAAAATTTCCAGAAAAGTGACGGACTGCGTCGCCCTTTAGAAATTAAAAAAAATGAAAATTAAAATAAAGCGACGCAGTCCGTCGCTTTTTTAATTTTTTTTTAAAAAAAATAGTAAAAAAGCGACTCAGTCCGTCGCTAAAAGAGACGCAGTCCGTCACTTTTTGAAAAGCGTCGAGCTAAATAGTGACGGAAGTGACTGCGTCGCTTTTCCGTCGATTTTGACCAAAAAAGCGATGCAGTCCGTCGCTTTTGGCCGTCGTTTTTTGACATTTTTTTAGTAGTGACCATAAATGTGAAATGTTAGTAGCAGTACAAGTTTTGAATAAAGTGTAAACATTTATTTGGTTTCTGAGGAAAAGACAGATAAAATGCATTTGTATGTGTGTTGGGTTACTAAATTCCATGTGTTTTGAATGAAGTCTAAATTTTTATTAGGATTTTTACAAGACACTAAACTCATCACATTCTTCTCGTGCAACAAAGGAGATCTCACTCTAAAGTAAATACTTCAGTTAAAAGCAATACACCTTTAGTGAAGAAAGTTCTGATAGTTTGTCCTTCCTCATCCATTGCACCTGCAACTGACATCTCCAGCGTGCCACCATGCAAGGTAATGTAAATGAAAAGGATCCGGATTCGTTATCCTTAGAACCTAAACCTAGTGAAAATTCCACAGACAACACAACTATTTCTTCTGTGGTGCCAGATTATTATGTTGGTATCCTATATGATGAGTCTCTAAGGAAATATGTCCCTCAAAATGAGAGAGATGAAGATATATTGTTGCTAACTTCCCATTTGAAGACATTGCAGAAAGAGCTCCAAAGGTTCCGATTGGGCAAACGAGAAGGTAATGCAAGCTACTTGGAGGCTTGGCAAGGACCAGACTGAGCTTAAAATGTTGAAGCAAGAAAAAGAAGATGCTGAAAATGATCACAAGGAAATGCAAATGCTGGAGGAAAACAACATAAAGAGGATTTCAGAGATGGAGCAAGAGTTAGTAAATACTTATTACATAATTGAGACAGCTATTTCTGGTCTTAACAGTTTTGAGGGGGGAAATGTTGGATTAAAGAAGAGGATGGAAGCCTTAAAGCTCTATGCCGGTGTATATGCTACAAACATGGATAAAGCTTTAGCAAAGGAGCATGAGGCAGTGAAGAATGTTAAGCTGTGGACATGGAGAAGCACTCATTGCATGAGGATTTTTCTACTATCAAGCAAAAAACAACTCATTTCCAACACCAACAAGAGAAAGCCAACAAGCGCCTGGACCAGTTTGAGGTATTTTTATTCTAGTAATGAAACTTATTTGCCTAGTTTATCAAGGTAAAATGTTTTTTATCAATATAGTTAGTATTTGATAGTTTTCAGGCCGTTCAATATCGATTATAATGTCGGTTCTTTTTACTTAATCACGAGGATAATAGTGGTTTAAACATTCACTTATGCAGTTTTGCTGATAATGCACTTGCTATTTGATATTCCGCCGATTATAAAAAAATAAATTTCTAATATTTATGAATGACAGGTCCTATCGAAGCAGGAGGAAAGGGTGAAACAAGGGTTTCTACAACAAGTTGATTCCCTGAAAGATGAAAGAGAAGAACTTCGTGTTCAGGAACAAGTGCAACAAGATAATTTTGGAGAGAAGGTAGAGAGGAACATGCTAAAGTATAAAGAAGAAATCCAAAAGCGCGAGAGTGAAATCTCTTAGTTCAGCTTGCAGTCCGAAAGATAAAAAATAGAGGCACAATTAAACGAGGCATTCCTCAAATGACAAAGGGTTTAGCAGCCTATGCAAAAAGTTCGAGCTCTAATATGGTAAAGATGGAGAGAGAGTGTGTTATGTGCATGAATGAGCAGATATATGTGGTTTTTCCCCCTTGTTGCCATCAAGTGTGAAGATTGCGACGTGTTTCACAAAAAGAAAGGAATGGATGAATGCCCTTTTTGTAAGACACCAATTAAGAAGCGAATTAGTGTCCGCTTTGCTAATTCTTAATAGTTAGCAACTTCAGAACAACGCTAAGAAAAGGAGTTGGTCATTGTTTTTTTTCCAGTAATACTTTATATGTCCTTTTTCAGGCATTCATTTCATACCGTAACTGTACTAGTTGATAAGATAATGCAGAAGGGTATATATATGTAGAAAGAACATGTGGAAAGAGTTAGAAAGAGGGAGGAGTGCTTAATGGTCCTTGTAATCCTTAAGTTTGAAGGTTTAATTCAAAGTGTTGTTCAATGTGCTTAAACTTTATCTTCCCCAAGCATTTTAGATACTTAAATATGGCTGTCAGTATTCTTCCTAAAGTGTTTTGTATACTTCCTCAAACACCCAAAAACTATGATTTCAAGTGTTTTACACTTAAATAAACTTTCTTTTTTAATTTAACCATTCGTTATTTGAAACGTAACATCCTGACTAATTTTGTTCACCCAAGGGGTATATATTCTTCATTAATAGGATTCGAGATCTCTAATTCATATTTTCCCTTGTAGAACTTTCCATACAAAGCTATTGCGTTGCTGCATTCTATTAACTTACATCAGAGTTTCCTATTCTTATTCTCAAACAAGCAATGCTAATACTAGAGAAACTACTCATTAAATTCATTGTCATTTGGTCAAAACTGGTCGTTTTATCGTTTTGCATGTTAATACTAGAGCAAGTACTTATTCGTAAGAATAAAAATTAGCTCCATCTGCAAAAAGAGTAGTTGGATCTTGATGGTCTACTACCAAGAAGTGGAACATCTTTTTATGTAATATATGGAAAAAGATGATATGATCCCATTTAGAACAGTTTCGTTTTTGTTGATTAATTTGGAAGTAAGTGATTATGTTTCTAAATAAGTTAAAATTGATTAATTTGGAAGTAAGAGATTATGTTTCTAAATAAGTTAAAATTGATTATTTTGGAAGTAAGTGATTATGTTTCTAAATAAATTAAAATTTAGTGGAAGCTCTTCGTTTTGTCTGGTTATATCTACTCACTACTAGTATTCATCCGTTCACAATTGGATTTAAAACAGCTCATGCATGGTGAGCGCTTCTCATGTCTCCTGCTTGACACTTCTTCACTGCCTCCTGCTCTTTTGTTAAAGCTTTATCCATGTTTATAGAATACACACCGACAGAGAGCTTCAAGTCCTCCATCCCCTTCTTTAGTACAACATTTCCCCCCTCCAAACTATTAAGACTAGAAGTAGTGTCTCAGTTATGTAATAACTCTAATAAGTATTTACCAATGCTTGCTCCGTCTCCAAAATCTTCTTCATTGTGTTCTCCTCCATCATTTGCGTTTCATTGTGAACTCTTTTAGCATTTCATTTTTTATTTCCTCAACATGTTAAGCTCAGTGTGGTCCTTACCAAGCCTCTAAGTTGCCTGCATCACCTTCTAATTTCCTAATAAGACCACCCTTGGAGTTTTATCTCTCTCTTTTTGAGGGCCATATATCCCTAGAGACTCATCACATGGGATACCAACATAATAATCTGGCACCGCAGAAGAAATGGTTGTGTTGTTTGGAGATTTTTGCTAGGCTTAGGTTCCAAGGCAAACAAATTTGAATCCTTTTGATTTACATTATCTTGCATGGTGGCACACTAGATGTGTCAGTTGTAGGTGTAATGGATAAGGAAAGATAGACTATCATTGTTTCACTAAAGGTTTATTGCTTTTAACCAAAGTATTTACTTTAGAGTGAGAGCTCTTCTTTGTTGCACGAGAAGAATGTGACGAGTTCAGTGTCTTGTCCAAATCCAAATAAAAATTTAGACTTCATTCAAAACCACATGGAATTCAATAACTGAACACACATACAGTTGCATTTTATCTGTCTTTTTCCTCAACAACCAAATCAATATTTACACTTTATTCAAAACATGTACTGCCTACTGGTGGTGTGTGATCTTGTTTGGATATTTGTTACCTTTTGTATTGTGTTGCGACTATCGATGTTAGTTTAAATATATTATTTATTTTGATGGTTTATCGTTTAAATTATTTGTATCTTACATCATGTAATAACGGGAAACGATACAAATCTATCTAAACATTATATTCATCAAAATAATACAATTCAACACAGTGTGATATGATATAATATAATACAATACATTGTGAAACAATATGCAACCACCATCCAAACAAGTCAAGCAAGAAACCCAAAACCGACTTAGAGAAGAGGAAAGAAAGGAACTCATTAATGATCAAGCTAAGAAAAAACATCAAAAGGGGTGCATTATAAAAGTACAAGGACAAAATCGAGTACGAATAAAGGATTTTAAGGTAAAGTTGTAAATGGATTCCATAAAAGCTGTGGCTACTAGATTATGCAGGTAAAATTGTACATGTTTTCAACAACGTACCATATGTATGGTTATTCGAGATAATAGGATAAAGTGAAAAAAATCATAAAATATATTTAAAACATTTTTTTTCTAAAACTAGTTTAATTACAAAATTTCGAACAACAAAAACATAATGTGGATAAATCAACAAGTTAAACGACATTAATAAAAAATATTTATGCTATTAGTACGAAGTTTATAATTCAATTAATTTTAGAAACGTAAAATGTTCTAATTATATTTTATGATATTTTTTTTCCTTTTTCCTCATGTCTCAAATAATCATATTACATATTGTACATGGTTGAAAACACGTACAATTTTACTAGTAGAATCTAGTAGTCATTGCTTTTTATGGAATCCATTTAGTATAATTTTACTCATAAAATCCTATATTTGGGCTTAATATATTTTATGCAAAAGAGTCACATTATATTTGTCCTTATACTTTTTTAATGCCCCCCTTTTTCTGTTTTTCCTCAGCTTCTCTTTAATGGGTTATTTTCTTCCTTTTCATTTAATGGTTGAGATAATCCAATAGTAGTCAAGTTTGATTTTTTTCTTGGGAAACTTACATAAATATACTATAAATAAAAAATATTTACCATTTATAGCAATAACATTTTTTTTTCACTTGATCACTTTTAATACATGTATAATACACTTTTAATTCATATTACAAAAAACAATTTATTATTCACATTTAATACAAGTTTTATTGATGGATAATACATTTATCACACATTTTAATACAATTATAATACAATGTGTCAACTTCTTACCAAATAAGCATAATATATTTTTAAAAATAATTATAATACATATATATTGCATACTTAATTCACTTTTAATACATATTGCAGATTTAACATAGTATTGCTATAAATGGTAATAAATAAAAAGTATCGCAAAAATAAGTAATTATTTATTAAAAGGCACCCATCCAAGTAATTTTTCCATTTTTCTTCTATAAGTTGGATTTGGGTGCCGGGAGTTTCTTGTTTGGATGGTTGTTTCTATTGGAGCATCAGAAGTCAGTTAAGACAGTAGTTAATAATTAAGTCGGTATTAGTGTTTCATAGTCCTTTCTTATTTAGGAATCTGCATTAGCTATATCAGCATATATTATTTATGTAGTTCAGTTAGTTTAGGAGTCGTATTAGTTTTTTGTAACTTTATTTAATACCTTTCGGCCTTCATTAATAAAGTATCGTTTTTCAGAACCTATTGAGTTTTTACATGGTATCAGGGCTCTTCACGCTCTAACGAGAACGATCCATTTTTTTTCCTTCCTTCTCCTCACGCAGATCAGCAACATGACCAATCACAATGGCAACAATCCTAGAGTTGTCAATGTTGATAACACGATGGGTACCGACAGTATCATTCAGTTCAATCATGCGTCCCAATTACCCCTCAAACTAAGCGGTGGTCACAACTTTGCCACCTGGAAAGCCCAATTCTCCATGCTTATGTATGGCTACAACCTCTTTGGCCATCTCGATGGGACCACTCCGGCCCCCAGTCGCACGATTACCCTAGGCACGAGCACATCTCCTAATCCTACCTTCTTAACTTGGTTCCGTCAGGACAAACTAATCCAGAATGCCCTCATGGCTTCTGTCGAACGTATTGTATTGTATTGTATTGTATTTTTTTGATGAATATAATGTTCGAATAGATTGCATCATTTTATGTCGTCATATGATGTCAGATATAAATAGTTTAATGGATAAACCAACAAGAGAAATAGAGTATACAATAAACCTATCCTAAAAAGATATACTAAAAGATAAAATATGATTATTAGATAATAAATAAAAACAAAATGAGAAAAATAATGATAAGGTAATAGCAGGATCACATCATATCGATCATTATATAAAATGAGACACTTCATGTTATATAATATATCGGTCATTATATAGAATGAGACACTTCATGTTATATAATATATCAGTCATTATGTAAAATGAGACGCTTCATGTTAGAAAATGATAACTTCAACAATACGACACAATAAAGTAACTACCAAAACAAACTAAGTATTTAAACTAACATCCCTTGCTGCAACACAATTCAACAGGTAACAACCATCCAAACAAGGTGACACACCATAAATATGAAATGCCAGTAGGAAGTAGAGGTTTAGAATGAAGTTGCAGACTTGATAATGCAGGGCAATTTAGCAAAAAATATTCACATTGATATTGAAAAAAAGTGGTGCTTTTGTTTTGGTTTCATCAAAGCAAACTAGTGTAGGATTTACTTACCATCAAAATTCAAAGTTCATCCATTTAGTGTAGTAGACACAGGTTTGTGGGGGATATAACTCCATTTGGTGTACATTTTTGATTAATCCTAGAGCAAGCACCACATGGAATTGAAGCCATTGGCGCGATTGTTTTTGGATCAGCCCCCAGAGCAACTCCGCTTGCAGTTCGATAACATACTTATCCAGCAGGAATAGAATGATATTCTCCCAATCCAGTGCTCTTTACCTCTATAATAGCATTGTCCAGAACTATAGAGTTCAATATTACCGCGATTTGCTGACTTGTGGACTCAACAACTTTCCTTTTCTTCAGGAAGTCGTGGGTTCCCTCTGCAGTAGTAACTGTCAGCATTTGTAGAAGTTTGTATGACCTTTGAGGCAAGTGTCTCTAAGAACTGTGATGAATTCCTTGTCAAGATTTCCCATCGAGTACCATGCACCACCAGTCAGTTCATCCGAAGGTTCAAACTCAACAGCCATGTAATAAGGATTCCTTCCCTTACTTTGGATATTTACGACTTGTTTTATCTAGTTTTTTTTTACACCAGTGACTTCAAGGATTTTATCCACAACAATTGGTGCTAGGTTTGCCTCTTTTTTCACCCCTGCCACCTAGATACCCTGATTCTTTTTACTTTTGACCACATTGAGAACTATATAGTCAGCATCTACAAGTCCCTGAGTTGGCGAATCCACGTTTGGTCTTCTCCGCTTCATGCCGGCTGCTTCACTTGATCGGATTATCACTGTGGGCATGAAAGAGCAAATTAAGATGAGTTTTCGGTTGATTCTTAATCTCTTATCACATAAATTAAAAAATAGAAAACATGAATTACGAATTGTAGAAAAAACATTATTTCCAGTGCATACTCATGTAATAACTAGATCAATTCTTTCCAATAGTCATTGCACCAGAAACAACAACACAACAAGTGAGGTTTGGGAAAGGTAGAATGTACGCATACCTTACAACTAACTCGTGGAAGTAAAAAGATTGTTTTTTTTTTAAAAACCCACCTCGAGTGCAACAAATCCAACTACAAAGGAGAAGGAGACATTGCACCAAAAAGTCAAATCAATAAAGGCAAGACCACACTAATTGAACTGAATCGTTTAGTTGGATACAAGTTATCTTGGGATAATTAATCCCTAGATAAGTTATTCCATCAGTTATATGGGATGACTTATGTCATCACTATGTCAAGAATGATGAAATAGATAATCCAAACTATGTAATATCTTCAACGGATTGTGGATAAAATAATATCCTATAGACATTGCTTATTTCAGCTAACAAGTAGAAAGTAATTTGACTATACGATTCGAACAACACAATTTATATGAACCAATTAGCATAGACCAATCATAACACAATTTGATACAAAAATAATGAACACTCACCCCAATCAGCCAACACGTGGGTAGCAAGTCGAAAGAATGTAATTTGCTCCTGGTTTTTATACTTTCTGACCTAGGTTTCGAGTGGAGAGGGTAAATGGCTAAACTAGTGTATGGATCAGGGCCGGCTCGATTATAAGGTCACTAAATCAATCACTTGGGCCTTAATATTTTTAGGCCTCAATTCATTACTAGATAAAATATGAAAAAATTGTATTACACAGCAAATTATTAATTCAAAATAAATGTTATAACCACAGTTTCATTTCATTCTAATTTGTAGCAAATATTTTGTCATTCGCCTCTTTCCCCTAAATCTCGCTCGCCATTCTCCCTGAATCTCGCTCGCCATTCTCCCTGAATCTCGCTTGCCACTCTCCCTTGCCTCTCTAACTTTATACAAACACAATATGTTTGTGTTTGTATAAAGCGAGAGAGATCTTTATATACAGATACAAATAGGAAAAATTACAAGACTATACTATTTAAGACCTTAATTTACATTTTGTTATTTTAGTCTATTTATTTACAACATTAACATTTTAATTACAAATATGGCAGTTTATTATAAAATTAATAAATACACGATTTTCACCTATTTTATTAGCTAGTGGGCTTATATTTTAGGACTCATATTTTACCTTTTATTTTATTTACCTTTTAGAATTTCAATCACAATTATATTTGAATACGTTCCTTTAATAAATATCTCACTTTCTCTCTCTTGTTAACCTACCTTAGCTACACTCTTTTTTTCTTGGAATTAACGCTGCACACTTTTTTTCATCTTTTTCAATGCCACATTTTCCAAGGAAAGGTTTTGGAAGACCTCTCGTAAAAATTCAGTAACAAATTGCTTGCATTCTCTTAAGTTTCTTTTCAAATTCATCTCATACCACAAAAAAATATTTTTGCTTCTTCAAAAAATTGATTATAAGTAAGAAAGTCATTTTTGATAATACTCCCCCGAAAGAGTTCTCGTTTGATCAAGGCTAAAATCGATGTTAATGGTCCGGTTGTTTGTTCAACTCCAAATTTTAAGTTGAATACTTTCACTCCTTGACCCAAAAGTGAATTTGAAAGAGGTAAAGAAAAAAGAGTTGGTGTAAACTCAAACATTGCTACACCCAATTTTACAGGAAAAAAAAGCAAAGAAAAAATTATTATGAATGTTGAGTACCCTCGTGACAACGACTTTGAAGACGAGATACCAATTGCAAAAAAATCTGTCTCAACAAGGTGACCAAACCCAAATCGAAAACAATGTCCAAGGTATCTATTTTTTTTTCAATAAATCGAATATTGTTTGGTTTCCAATTTTAAACATGCATAATATATTTTGGTTAATTATTTTTTTTCGTAGAAATCTGGTGTGGATGATGGGAAAACAAAAGACATTAAACATGATAACATGAAAAGGATAATGTTATTCAAGGTGTTTTTATATATATTTTATGTTTGAAAAAATAATTATTTTTTGCTGCTTTACTTTTTTGTACTTGATAATCTTTATTTTATAATTTTGTTTATTTTTAAATTTTGAAAGTGATTTACTGTATATGCAATTATGTTTAGTATATGTTTAATTTATATTGATTAAAATTGTACAATACATGATATAGAATTGTATATCTTAGTTGTTTTGTTGGTTTAAATTATATGCAGGATTAATATGTTATTGTCATTGGCACGAATTATGAACATATTATATTGGTATATACAATGGTATACATTATGATTTAGAATCATAATGGTATTATCCTACTATATTAGCAGTATATGTGATGGTATAAATTGTGATAATAAATGAGATTTGCAATTCTATATGCATTTTAAGTGACACTCACAATTTTAAGTGATCCTTTGGCATACATTGTTCGTGATAGCATTCCACTACCGTTGGAAGGCTCAAAGTAAGTAAGTATTGCTTATGTTAGTTAATATTTAAGTATTTTGTTAGTTATCATTTAATCATTTATTTTATATTTTTTTTAGTGATCGTGTATTATTCACTTGTCTACATGCCGAGAGTTTTTGCCAAGGCAAAAAGACATTCCATTGTCATATTTTGAATCAACATTATTCCATACGAGATATGTTGCTTTGTTTTGGGATTATGTCATGAAAAAGATAGATGATGGTGATATTAGTGAAAGTGAAGTCACTGGAAAGGTGACGAGCAAGTTTGGTGGTCCGAGCATTACGGAAGGGTGATTTTTTTTTTATCAAAGGTTCAACCAAGCATTTAAAAGATTGTTATTGAACATTCAAATTTTCAATATGTTTTTGTTATACAGTTTGGTTAATATAATATGTTTTTTTGGTTAAATAGTTGGTTTAACTTTACAAATACCACAATATTTTTATTATAATAGTAACTATTTTATTGGTATTACTTTATACATTTGATTAACTATTTTCATGTTATTTGATGTTAAATTAACAAAATATTGTGTATATTATTATCAATGTACAAGTTAAATTTTATATCCTTGATTTTCGTTAATTGTCTTATGCTTTATAATTAACCTCGTAGTAAAGGGCTAAAGATTAATATTAACCATCTATTAACCTTAATAAAAACTCAATATATACCATATAATTTACAATCAAAATACCATATAGTATTACCAACAAATCATCATATACCATATATATTCCCCAAATTAAAGAACCATACAGTAGACGAACATGGTATCATTTCTATAACAATGTCTATGTTGATAAATAAATCAAACTGGTACCATATCATAATATTATATCATTTAATTTACCAATTATTATATGGCAGGTAAAATCAAATCAAACATTATACCATATAACATAAACATAGTATCATTAAATAGATCAATTTTTATTCTTATATGAATAACCAAATTGGCAACATTATATACTACTATTGATATAATATAACACACCAATTTAAGTACCACTTAATATAATACACGTATTTAGTGAAACAAATACAATCAATTAGTTCACATATATTATAACTTTAATTCATATAATACATCAATAGTCTATAAACCACAAAAATCATCATCTAATATACCAACTTCGTTTAATAAAAAATATTCATTCAATGATGGTAAAAAAAGAATTATTCCTGAATAATGTTGCATATCGGTTATAACCAAACATAATATTCTGAAAAAGGTGGTTATTAAAATGTCTAAAAACACCAATCAACAACAAACTTGGTTCTCTTGAGGATATTTGGTACAAGTCTTCTTGTTGTGACCCTCCGTACCACATTTAATACAAGTCAATTTAGATCTCTTGAATTTAACCTCTTTAAATCCCTTTTTACGGTCGTAGCTTGGTGGTCTCCCTGGTAGCTTCCTTGTATCTGGTGGTAACACTATATCTTCCAACACATGCTCTGAAATTTCTCAATTGCTTTCGCAAGGAAAAGGCTCAATCGGTATTGCATAAGCATCTTGAAATTTTTTATTGTTGTAATATGATGACCAGTAGTCCCGACCATGTTTGTTTTTGTATCTTATAGCAGCAATAGCATGACTACATGGAATTTCATCGTGTTGAAATCCTCCACAATTACATACTCGAGTGCATAGACAAACACTAAACCTTTTAGCTCCATGCTTAATTGTATGAAGGAATTCTGTCAATGCGCGTACCTTCATTAAAATAATTTATGATACAAAATTGTTTAATTAAGATATTAGTTTAAATGAAGTGCAGAATTGATGTAAACATTGGTATAAACTGTCACGCCCCGAGCCTACACCCTGAGTGAGACTGGCACTCAAGAACCATTGATGGCCCCAAGCGAATCCTTGGCCTGGCTCACTACTCAGTGGAAGACTTACTCATAATAAAAGTACTTTAAAACAGTGAACTGAAAGCTCAATAGATAACTAAGAATGTTTTATAAATAAACATTCAACTAGCCAAAGTGACAACTCAAGTCTCAACACAACTGTATGAAAAAAAGGAAAGACTCAAGAACTAACAATATCTAACTGTCTATGAAGCCTCCAACAACTGAGATGGATGTCGGGACAAGACCCACGACATTGTAATGAACTAAAATTATCACGCCCCGAGCCTACACCCTGAGCGGGACCGGCACTCGAAGACCATTGCTGGCCCCAAGAGAACCCTTGGCCTGGCTTACTTAGCTCAGCGAAAAACTTAACTTAACAGAATAACTCCATGCAATGAAAGGTCATAAAACAACCTAACTGATAAAATCTGGCCAAAAAGGCAACTCGTGTCTCAAAATAGAATATTTATATATATACATAGATGAGAGACTCAATACTAACTGACTGACTGTCTATGAAGCCTCTATAACACTGATATGGATGTTGGGACAGACCCCGCAACATCCTATTATAACAAATCTAAGAGAACAAAATAATTGAGTCCTTCGGAATGCAAAGAGGCTCACCACTGACTCTGGAGTGCTCAGCTGGATCAACGGCGTGCTGAATGCTGATCCTGGGTACCTGCATCTGCATCATCAAGATGCAGGCCAACTGGCATCAGTACATTGAATGTACAAGTATGAGAGCTGAAAAGCTAAACAACAACTTAAACTTGAAAGGAGTACAAATGAACTCTTACCTTGGCTCTGTTCGACTCATGAATAACCGAACTCAATATAAAGCAATAAGACACATGCAATATATATAAAGCTTGTAAAACAGTGTAAACAACTTAGTTTGTCAAGGATACAATAACAAACTCAACTTTACTTATATAAAAGTAATATAACTTTAGTGGGAGATTCTTTAACTGACAACCACCATTATGAGCCCTAGTGATGATACAACGTTTTACCTCACGTTGCCCAAGGACCATCCTATACCTTGCCGTGATATAGGACCTTACTTAACTTAGTGGATCCACTAGCTTAACTTACGTGATCATCTAAAAAATATGACCTGTTAAATGCCATGTTTGGCTACATGGTTCTTATGGAGAATTGAGTTAATATGAACTCGTGTCCCCAATTCGATGCTCAATACTACTCCCAAAATAAACTTTAGCTCATAAGTGTTTAAAACACATCTTTCTTTAGTTTGAGATAATTTCTCAAAGCTTAGCCCAAAGGCTATCTTGGAAAGCATAGTTCCTTTCTTTCTCAAATGTAAAAACATTTATAAACTTCTTTGGAATACTTAGTTCCCTAATAACTTTTGAGAAATGAACTCAACTTTATACTCTTGGCTTAACTTGAACTTGAGCTTTAAAACGAAGTTAAAATGTTCAATAAAGACTCTTGAAAAAACTTTAAAAACTCGCTTCGACTTACTTCTCAACTTCTCTTGACTTTGATCCTAACTTTTCCTTGAATTGGATTATGGATTCAAGGTTCATGATTTGTGATAGGAAAGGTCTCTTGGTGTATATGAATAGTTTCGATTAGCTAAACTTGAGAAAATTTACGAAAATACCATCCTGAAACAAGTCCGTGACGCGGAGATGCTCCTAAATAAATGCTCGCGAAAAATAATTTGAAACAGTGGAGTCCGCGTCCTGTCCGCGACGCGGAGCAGATTTTTGTTCACAGGAGGAACAAGTCCGCGACGCGGACTTGTTTCATGGAAGCTGCCCGACTTTTCTCCATCATTTTTCCAACTCTAAACCCTCTTAACTTCAAAGGTTCTTTCCCCAAACACTTGGGATCATTAAAACCCTTAATATACAATAGATTTAACTCGGAATTCCATCCGGAAACATGTACCAAATCAACAAGAAACTTCAACACAACCACAAGAATTCAACCAACACAACCAATCTTTTTCTTGGAATTAAAACAAGTTTGGCGTGTGGGGGAATGAACCAACCCAACACTATGATCTCACTTACCTTACTAGGGATCACCCCTGACGAAAACCACGACGATCTTGACGAATCTCGCTCCTTCTTCTACTTTCTCCTCTTCTCTCCTTTTCTCTCAAGAACCCTAACTCTCACTTTTAAAAGGGAAAACTGATTTAAAATCAGTCTCTACCCTTAATATAACCAAAAGAAATGGTTAGGGAAAAGACCAAACTACCCTTAAAATTCGGATTAAACTGCCCTATGCCAACAACCCAACTTCCAAAGGGCATAACTCACTCATACGAACTTGGAATCGAGCAAACTCGGCGGTGTTGGAAAGATCATTCCAAGAGCTTTCCAAAAATTACTGGAAATACAACTAAATAATCCTGAGCTAGGAGTTATGACCGTGTGAAGTTGGCCAAAAACTCACTTTTTCCCATACTTAACTAAATTTCCAAATTTGAATTCTTTCCAAAAAAATGACTATTTCCAATTACAAGCTTCGTCATAGCTATTTCAAATTGCAAGATGTCACAAAAATGATAAAACAATAAAAATGGGGATCCTCCGAAAGCTAGGAGACTCACCAACAACTTTAAAGCTTAACTGGATCAACGATGCCTGGATGCTGATCCTGATTACATGTATCTGCATCATTAAAAGATGCAGGCCAACTGACATCAGTACATTGAATGTACGAGCATGCGATGGGAATTCTAAAATAAGACATAAGCTTGGAAGGGAACTAAAAGAACATACATTGTCTCAACTCAACTCAACTCATTTCAATATAAAGCAGTAATATAAATGCAATATAAAGAAAAACTTTTAAAACATGTGGGTAACAACTATGTGTATTGAAAAATACAATAGTAACTCAGTTTGTATGCAAGGATACAATTTAAACTTTGTTTTAATATGAAAATACAAAGTAAACTCTGTGTATATAAGAATACAAAATATCTCTGTGGGAGTTTCTCTAACTGACAACCATCACTATGAGCTTTGTGATGATACAACGTTTTGCCTCACGCTGCCAGGGCTGTCCTATACCTTTCCAGGGGTATAGAACCTAACTACTAAGTGGATCCACTAGTCTATGCTAATAAGAACTAAGGAATCATCTAAAAAGTATGACTCTTTTCTACCCATGTTGGCTACACGGTTTATGGAGACCATGAATTATCTGAACTCACCTTGTCCCCAAATCGGTGCTCAATACTACTCTTAAAATGTAACTAGCTCATAGTTTAAAAACATAACTCTTTCTGTGGGTTGAGATAATTACTCAAAACCTAGCCCAAGGGCTCTCTGTGAAATCAGTGTTTCCTCTCTTGCTTAAATGTGAAAACATTTACTTTTTACTCAAAAACTAGCTCAAAGGCTCTTTTGGAAATCAGTGTTTCCTTTCTTATTTAAATGTGAAAACATAGTTCCCATATACTCTTTTGAAGAAAATGAACTTCATTTGTTACTCTTACTCAACTCAAAACTCAAGTCTTAAAACAAGTTTAAAAGATTTGTAAAAGACTTCTTAAAATGACTCGAAGAACCCTCAAGTCTTGACTCTCAACTCTACCTTGAATTTGATTTATGAATTCAAGGTTGTGATTTGTGATGGAAAAGATCTCGTGATGTTTAGGAGTGTTTTTAGATAGTTAAACATGAGAAACGATCAAGAAATCATTGTCTAGAAGCAAGTCCGCAATGCGGAGATGCATTTTAATATTTGGTCGCGACATAATTTTTGAGGCACAGGGATCCACGACCTCTCCGCGACATGGAGAGAAGAGTTCTATTTCTGAAGAACAAGTTCCTTATTTATTTTCTAACCCCAATCCGCCTAAATTTGATTCTTTTTCTGAAATCCTCTGTAGATTTAAATACCCAGTACATGTACACAAGAATCTTCTCCTAAACGACTCTAAAATCGACACGATTCTATCAAGAACTCAACAATCCCATCAAATCTCAAGACCGAAAGCTAATTTCAAGAACACAATTCAAGATCATCAATCTTTCAACTTTCTAGAACGAATTTCGCTGAACTAAACATGATTGGCATGTGGGTGAACGAACCCAACACTACGAAAGTCTCACATACCTCTTTAGGGATCAACCCTTGGCAAAACGACTTTGATTCCACAAGAAATCTCCAAGAACGCCTTAACTTTTCTCCTCTTTTCTCTTCTCTCAAAGCCCTAACATAATTCTTAATTGCATAAACTGAACTAATTCAGTTTAGATACCAAATAACTTACTAAAAACAAAATAATTTAATTGGTTAATGAAAACACCAAAATACCCCTCTAAAATCCGGTTGACTTTCCTTATCTAGACAGCTCGACTTCAAACGGGCATATATCCCTCATATGAACTTGAAAGTAAACTAAATTGGAGGCGTTAGAAAGATAATTCAAAATCCTTTCATTTGATATCTTATGGCACACCTAATTCATACTGTACTGAGAGTTATGGTCGTTTGAAGTTGACCCAAAACTGATACTTAACATACTTGCCAAATTTCAAATTTTTATTCCTTCAAAAAATGGTTCTTCTAATTTTAGTTCTTTCAAATAGCGGGGTGTTACAATATCTCCCCCTTGGGAACATTCGTCCTTGGTATAAGATTATTTTTAGAAGGATAAGGGTGTAACATCTAACATCCAACGCAAACACCCAAGAAGCAAAATGTAACCACAACAAGTCAAGTTAAAGTAAATGCCAAGAAAAGGATTAGTACCTTAATTTGGAACCTCTCCGGATTCGAAGAGATATGGGTACCTCTTCTTCATATCCTCCTCAGCTTTCCATGTAGCTTCCTCAACAAATTAATTCCTCCATAGAACTTTGACTGATGCTACTTCCTTGGTTCTCAACTTGCGAACCTGACGATCTAGAATCTGAACAGGAATCTCCTCATAAGACTAGCTATCTTTAATACCAATATCTTCAGTTGGTATAATCAATGAAGGATCACCCATACACTTTTGCAACATAGAAATGTGAAACACTGGATGAACTGCTGCTAACTCTTGTGGTAGCTCCAACTCATAAGCTACATTACCAATTCTTTTGGATGTTCTGTAAGGACCAATATACCGGGGACTAAGTTTCACCTTCTTACCAAATCTCATCACACCCTTCATGGGTGAAACCTTCAAGTATACCCAATCATATACTTCAAACTCTAAGTCCCTTCTTCTAACATCAGTGTAGGATATCTGACAACTCTACGTTATTTTCAACCTTTCTTGAATAACTTTTACTTTCTCCATAGCTTGATGAACTAAGCCTGGTCCTATCAACCCATATTCACCAACCTCAAACCATCTAATAGGAGATCTGCATCTTATCCCATAAACAGCTTCATAAGGAGCCATCTGGATGCTAGAATGGTGACTATTGTTATAGGCAAACTCAATGAGAGGTAAGTGATCATCCCAATTACCTTTGAAATCAATCACACAAGCCCTCAACATATCTTCTAAAGTCTGAATAGTGCGCTCTGCTTGCCCATCAGTAGGATGAAAAACAGTACTCAAGTTCACCTTTGACCCCAAACCTTTCTGGAATGACTTCCAAAATTGTGTAGTAAATTGTGCACCTCTATTTGAAATAATGGAAACTGGAACTCCATGAAGTCTTACTACCTCTTGAATGTATAAATTGGCATAATCTTCTGTTGAATGAGTAGTCTTTACCGGTAAAAAGTGGGTTGATTTTGTCATTCGATCCACAATCACCCAAATAGAATCATTTTGCCTGCGAGACCGTGGCAAGCCAGTCATGAAATCCATATGCTCATCTCTCACTTCCATTCTGAAAGTTTTATATTCTGAGCCATACCACCGAGTCTTGGGTGTTCTACTTTAATTTGTTGACAATTCGAGCATTTAGCAACGAACTCAGCAATACCTTTCTTCATATTATTCCACCAATATACTTCTCTCAAGTAACGATACATTTTTGTGGAACCCGGATGGATAGAATATCTGGAGCTATTAGCTTACTCCATGATCCTCTCTTGGAGTTCATCTACCCTTGGTACACACAATCTACCTTAATACCTCAATACACTATCTCCTCATTGTTCAAAAGCTATTACTTTATTCTTATGAACATTTTCCTTCAATTCAATCAAAATAGGATCTTGGTCTTGTTTCTCTTTCACTTCTGACACTAATGATGATTCAGCCCCATTCATGACCACTACTCCTCCTTCGGTGGAATCCATTAGTCGAACTCCTAATCGTGCAAGTCTGTGCATATCTTTCGCTAACTCTCTCTTTTATTCTTCAACATGGGCGGTAATACCCATAGACAACCTCCTTAAAGCATCATTAACCACATTAGCCTTACTTGAGTGATATAGAATACTCATGTCATAATCCTTGAGTAACTCTAAACCCCTCCTCTGTCTGAGATTAAGTTCTTTCTGACTAAACACATACTGAAGGTTCTTGTGATCGGTGAACACATCAACATGAAAATCATAAAGATAATGACGCCATATTTTCAACGCAAAGACTGCGACAGCCAACTCTAGATCTTGGGTTGGATAATTCTTCTCGTGAATCTTAAGTTGTCTGGAGGCATATGCTATAACTTCTCCATTTTGCATTAATACACAACGCAGTCCAAATCTGGACGCATCACAATATACAACAAAACCTTGCATACCTACTAGTGAGGTCAATACTACGGCAATAGTCAACCTAGTTTTCAATTGCTGAAAGTTTTTCTCACTAACATCAGACCATTAAAACTTCACTATTTTCTGAGTTAACTTTGTCAAAAGGGACGAAATAGATGAGAACCCCTCGACGAACCTTCTATAATATTGTCACGACCCAGACCGGTGTGATTGGCACCCACACTAACCCTCCGGTGGGAGAACCACTACTACAACCCAACTAAGCAACTTAACAAAAAACCAAGGCATTTAAAGATACGGAAGCAAGTTTAAATGCTAAGCAAAAGAAATAGGGAGTTACCATAAACTCCAAATCAAAACAAATGCGGAATAACACCTAGAACCTGAAAGTCAATGTACCAAAACATCTAAAGTTAAACCATAAGTCTAAACAAGAATGGGTACAACTCCAAACTAACATAGGAATAACTAACTAGAAAGTCAAAGTATGAAAATGTGGACATAAACGAAAGAGAACTCATGGCAGCCCGAAAGAACTAGCTTACCCTTGAGTTTGAAACGGTCATTGATCTTCTAAACGAGGTATGTCAATAGCCACCTGAAGATGCCCTGTACTCAATAAAGAAAGAGCAAGTGCAGTATCAATACACAACCACAATGTACTGGTAGGATCACACGGCTATCCCACTAAGTGCAACATACATAAGCTATTACAACATAATAATAACATGCATACACCGAACATATACAATATCAACATCACTTATGAACAACAAAGCATTTCACAATTTTCAAGATATACAATTATGTCAAGTCAATGGTCCTCTCATGGAACCCAAACCCAAACTGTTAGTATACCGGTTTGTGGTACCCGATCCAATGTTTATGCCGGAACATGGAAACCGATCCTATATTTATGCTGGAATGTGGCAATCGATCCAAGTTAGTTTGTCGGAACGCAATACCCCATCCATTCAATAAGCCAATCTCACAATCACAAGTATTTTCTCATAATCATACAATCAAGTCATGATTTCATGGCAAACAATTATTCAATCATCCTCATTTATGAATAATTTGATCAATAATGCAACATTCGCATACAAACATGTATTATATTGAAGAAAGAACAAACATACATCACACAACATGAAATCACAACCATCACCTACCTCGAAACAAGCTTGAATCCCCTAAGAAACTTGATTATTTCCTTTTCAAATTCGTTTCGCTTGTTCTTGGTCTATAAATAATCATAATAGCATGAGGATCAATAAACAACACCTAATTACCCGAATTATAAACAATAACATCAATACTAGGTCAAACCCTTGATCTCCATACCCAAATTAGGGCATATTCTACCATAATTTCTAGATCAAAACCCTCCCCCGGTGATAAATACCTAAGAAACTAGGTTCTACGGATCGAAAAATGGATTTGGGGAGTGAAAACCTTACCTTTAGCCTCAAGAATGGTGGAAAACTATCAAGAAAGAACCTGGGGTCATCTCCTAGCTCTCAAGGTCAAAACTTGCAGAATAAAATGATTTTGGGGTTTATTTTCGATTTAAATCGTAACTCCCGCCACAACAGTCCTCACCCCGCTACAATAGCCCCTCCCTGGCTGGAATAATTCTGCCACAACGGCTTGCACGGAACCAGTGAGTCGATTTGAGAATTCCAAACTCCCATTTCACAACACACCTTCATCCCATGATACTCAGAAACTACCCTTTCACGCCAAGATCAATTCCGGGAGTTCTACTCGCCCGAATTCAATTTTGTTAAGTCGTACAGGTTCCTTAACATCTTAGATATCCACTCATGTGATCATAATCATAATTATACTACCAAATTGTTACCAGATTTCCCTAGACCTTACTGAATCCAATTTCGTCCAAATCTAGACTAGGTTGGGAAATTCCAAGTTACTGCGAAAAAGTTTTCCGGCCCAAAATTTTTCCCCGTTGGCTTTTCTATAACGACGGAAACAAGTCGTTACAACATATACTAATTTACCCATCATTCGTCCTCGAGTGAAAAACTAGGAGAAAACAGGCAAAAGTAAGAATGAAGTAGTACCTAAATCGACGAACAACTGGGGATACTTGTCTTACATGTCCTTCTCGATTTCCCAAGTAGCTTCCTCAACTGGACGACGTTTCCATTAAAATTTCACGGACTTAATCTCCTTTGTCCTCAGCTTACGCACATCACGATCAACAATTGCAATCGGTTCCTCCTCATAATGGAGGTCCTTGTCTAACATAACTGAGTCTCATTTTATGATGTAATCCCTGTCACCATGATATCTCTTCAACATGGACACATGAAATATCGTATGAACTCCCAATAGGTTGGGAGGTAAATCCAATCTATAAGACACTGGCCCTACACATTCAAGAACCTCAAAGGAACTAATGTATCGCGGACTTAACTTGCCTTTCTTTCCAAATCTCATCACCCTTTTCATGGGTGATACCTTAAGAAGAACATTCTCCCCAGTTTGAAATGCCATGTCTCTTACCTTGTGGTCTGCATACTTTTTTTGTCTACTCTGGGCTGCTCAAAGCTTAGCTTGAATACTCCTCACCTTATCTTGAGCATCCTTCACTAAATCAACCCCCAAAGGTTTCACATCTCTTGCCTCGAACCTTCCTATGGGTGATCTACATCCACTCTCATAAAGTGCCTTAAATGGTGCCATATCAATGCTAGAGTGATAACTATTATTATAGGAGAACTCACACAACGGTAGGAATTTATCCCAATGTCCTCCAAAATCAATCACACATTCCCTCAACATGTCTTCTAACACTTGAATAGTCCTCTCTGACTGCCCGTCCGTGTGTGAATGGAAAGCTGTCTAAAAGTGAGTTGTGTGCCTAATTCATCATGTAACTTACTCCAAAACTTGGATGTGAAATGCGTACCACGGTTTGAGATGATAGAAAGGAATGGCACCCCATGCAACCTCACTATCTCTTTCACATAAACCTTAGCCAATTGTTCAACATTATAATCTATTCTGACTGGAATAAAATGGGCTAACTTAGTCAATCTGTCAACCACTACCCAAATAGAATCAAACTTCCCCAAAGTCTTGGGAAGACCAACCACAAAATCCATGGCTATCCTTTCCCACTTTCATTCAGGAATTGGCATTCTCTGAAGCAAACCCGCATGCCTTTGATGTTCATACTTTACTTGTTGGCAATTTTGATACTTAGCGACAAAGTCCGCTATATCTTTCTTCATGCCAGAACACCAATAGATTCGCTTCAACTCTCGGTACATTTTGATCACACCCGGATGAATGGAAGATCGCGAACCATGGGGTTTTGTCAACAATTTATGAATTAAGTCATCGACTCGAGGGACACATATCCTTTCTTTAGAACTGAGCACACCTTTCGCATCAAGAGTGGTCTTTTGTGCCTTACCAATCACAGTCTTCTTTCTAAACTCATTTAAATTTTCATCCTCAAATTGTTTGGCCTTGATCTCCTCAATGAACGTGGCCCTAACCTCAATGCTAGCTAACACCTCTTTAGACTCCAAGGCCTGGATTTCCTTAGCCAAAGGTCGCTTAGTTACACTCAAGCAAGCTAAACTACCCATACTCACCACTTTTTGACTCAAAGCGTCTGCCACTATATTAGCCTTGCCTGAATGGCATTGAATGGTGACATCATAATCCTTAAGTAACTCCATCCACCTTTTCTGTCTCAAATTCAAATCTTTTGAGTTAATACATGTTGTAGGCTGTGATGATCAGTAAACACCTCACACTTGGCACCATAACGATAATGCCGCCAGATCTTAAGAGTAAATACTACCGCTGTCAACTCCAAATTATGTATTGGATAATTTCTCTCATGCACCTTTAATTGTCGCGATGCATAAGCTATAACATTATTATCCTGCATTAACACAACACCTAAACCCGAATGTGAAGCATCATAATAAACTATAAAATCCTTACCTTCAACGGGTAGTGCTAGAATAGGTGTGGTGGTCAAAAAGGTCTTGAGCTTTTGAAATCTCTCCTCACTTTTTTCAGTCCATTCAAATGGTATCTCCTTCTTGGTCAAATTTTTCAAGTGCGTGGTAAAAGAAGCAAAGTTCTTTATAAATCGATGATAGTAGCTAGAGATCCCCACAAAACTCTTAACTTCCGTCACAGATCTAGGCCGAACCCAATTCTTAACCGCCTCAATCTTGGGGATCTACCATTACTCCTTCTTTTGAAACTACATGCCCCAAAAAGACAACCGAAGTCAACCAAAATTCATACTTAGAAAACTTTGTATACAACCTTTGTTTCCCAAGAACGCCCAGAACAATACGAAGATGGTCGACATGCTCTTCTTCACTTTTTGAATACACCAAAATATCATCAATAAAGACTATAACAAATGAATCTAGAAATGGTTTGAATACACCATTCATCAAACTCATAAAAGTTGCAGGCGCACTTGTCAACCCAAACGACATAACTAGAAACTCATAGTGCCCATAGCGGGTTCTAAACACCGTCTTGGGCACATCCTCTGGCCTAATCTTTAACAAATGGTAAATAGACCTTAGATCAATCTTAGAGAAAACTGATGCACCTTGCATTGGTCAAAAAGATCATCTATCCTCAGCAATGGGTACTTGTTTCGAATAGTGACCCTATTCAATTGCCGGTAATCTATACACATCCTCATACTACCATCCTTTTTCTTAACAAACAAAACTGGGGCACCCCACGACAAAGCACTAGGTCGGATAAAACCTTTATCAAGAAGTTCTTGAATTTGAGCCTTAAGCTCTCTTAATTCTGCCAAAGCCATGTGATATGGAGGGATAGAAATGGGGCTGGTACCAGGTTCCAAATCAATGCAGAAATCTATATTTCTAACCAGAGGCATACCAGGAAAATCATTAGGAAACATTTCTCTAAATTCTGCCACCACAGGAATAGACTCAATAGATGGAGACTCAACCTCAACATTCCGAATATGAGCCAAATAAGCCAAACAACCCTACCCTATCAGTTTCCTAGCTCTAATAGAGGATATGATCTTAGCTTGCTTAGGCTTGTACACGCCTTCCCTATCTAACTTTTCCCTTCCCATAATTTCTAGAGTCACAGACTTAGTATTACAATTAAGCACAACATAATAGGGGGACAAACAAGTCATGCCTAAGATTATATAAAAGTCAGTCATATTAAAAATCACCATATCAACCCAAGTCTGAAAACCCATAAACAAAATAGGACAAGCACGATAAATATTGGTGACTATGACAGACTCTCTAATTGGGGTAGAAACATAGGTTGGGGCATAAAGTATATCACAAATCATAGCAAATTCTGAGGCAAAATGCACGGATACATAAGAATAAGTAGAACCCAGATCAAATAACACATTAACCATCCGGTCACAGACAAGAATAGTACCTGTGATCACTGCTTCAGATGCCTCCACCTCGGTCTTACCAGGAAAGGCATAACACTGAGTCTTGTCATCTTGACGGGAGACTTCCCTACCTGGATGCACTACACATCTGCCTGCGTTACCATTTCCCCTACCTCCGCGGCCTCGCTGATTTCCTCCTCGCCCACCTTGTGGACGCCCTCGACCATTATTACTATTTCTCGTGGGTACCACTACTCTTGATTGCTGCTGCGCGTAATCTAACATGCGCAAGTGGGGACAATCTCTCCTCATATGCCCAGGTTCTCCACAGTTGTAACAAGTACGATTAAAAGATGTCCTGCTGCCCACCGAAGGTGCGGCTCCCTGGCTATCCTGAATCAAATTCTAAGGTGGAAATCCGGAGTAATTACCTGTAGAAGTGAGCATAGAGGGCTGAATTGGTCGGGCTACAAGAGTCAGCCTTCCCAAACCTCTGGTGTAAGAACCCTGAAAGTTTCCTAAATTTTTCAATTTCTTAGCCAATGCCTTAGTCTGATCGTCTCGCCTCACCCCTCCATTTTTTTCACAAAATCTGTTACCTCATTGAAGCTTTTCCTATAGAGGTCATGTGAACAGACAATAACTGTAACTCAGAGTTTAGTCCCTTAACTAATAGACGGATCCTCTCTTCCTCAGTAGCCACCAATTGCATAGCATATTCAGATAAGGCATGGAACTTTGGCTTATAAGCAGCCACAAACATACCACCTCGCTCCTAATCCATGAACTCATCCTTCTTACGATCTCTCCAAGTCCGAGGCACATACTTCTCCAAGAACAGAGCATGAAATTGGGTCCAAGTGAGTGCAGGTAAAACTGAAGATCTATATTCCACATAAGCTCTTTACCACTTCTTAGCCTCGCCTTGAAGTTGAAAGGTCACAAATTCTACCCTATACTGATGGAAAATTCCCAACTTATAAATCCTCTCATAACAATCTAGAATGAACTCATAGACGTCCTCACTCTCAGAACCATGGAACACAGACGGTATCAACTTCAAGAACTTAGTAAACATCCCATGCTCATTACCAGTCATAACAGGACCCAACAAAGGATGGAAGAAATAATCATTACCTCCAGTTCCACCCACCTTGGGAGCA
Source organism: Solanum chiquidenum (assembly GCA_029582725.1). Taxonomy (NCBI): domain Eukaryota; kingdom Viridiplantae; phylum Streptophyta; class Magnoliopsida; order Solanales; family Solanaceae; genus Solanum; species Solanum chiquidenum. The sequence continues at coordinate 9,394 of JAJOOS010011159.1, read as the reverse complement.
GTGATAGCAATAGGGGGATTGACGGGAGCTTGAGTTGCTTGAACGGAGGGAAGCACTCCAGGACCAACCAACCCTTTCAGGAAAGACATAATCTGCTGCGCTAACACTGGATCTAAGGGAGAAACACCTGTAGTCTTAACCTGCACTTCTTCTTCTTGTCCAACATTCTCCTCATCCTCAACCTCAAAATTCTCCTCTATCTCTTCATGATGCGCATGAGGGGCCTCATTTCTTGGAGCATTCTCAATCGGAGCTCTATCCCTAGTAGGCGCCACCCTTCCTCGACCTCTACCCCTAGCTCTTCCTCTTCCCCTGCCTCAACCGCGACCTCTTGCTGCAGATTCCTCAGCTGGAGCATTGATTGGAGCTACGGGGCTGACACCGTTGAAACTAGTGTTAACCATCTGCAGATAGAAGAGTGAAGGAGGTTAGATACCAATTTAAATCGCCTGATACCAATTGGAATCAAGTTATAGCACGAATGGAGACAAAAGAAAGTAGAGACATTTCCTAAAGTCTTATAGCCTCTCGAAGAAAAATACAAACGTCTCTGTACCATTCCACAAGACTTTACTAGACTCATTTTGGTACATCGAGATCAATGAACCTAGGCTCTGATACCAACTTTGTTACGACCCAGACCGTTGTGATTGGCACCCACACTAACCATCCGGTGGGAGAACCATTACTACAACCCAACTAAGCACCTTAACCAAAAACTAAGACATTTAAATATACGGAAGCGGGTTTAATGCTAAGGAAAAGAAATATGGAGTTCCCATAAACTCCAAATCAAAAGTCTAATCAAAACAAATGCGGAATAATACCTAGAACTTGAAAGTCAATGTACCAAAACATCTAAAGTTCAACCATAAGTCTAAACAAGAAGGGGTACAACCCTAAAATAACATAGGAATAACTAACTAGAAAGTCTAAGTCCGAAAATGTGGACTTAAACGAAAAAGAACTCATGGCAGCCCGGAAGAACTAGTTCACCCTTGAGTTTGAAACGGTCACTGATCTTCTAAACGAGGTCTGTCAATAGCCGCTTAAAGATGCCCTGTACTCAACAAAGAAAGAGCAAGTGCAATATCAATACACAACCAAAGTGTACTGGTAGGATCTCGCGGCTATCCTACTAAGTGCAACATACATAAGCTAATACAACATAATAATAAGTATACATCGAACATATACAATATCAACATCACTTACAAACAACAAAGCATTTCACAATTTTTAAGATATACAATTATGTCAAGTCAAAGGTCCTCTCATGGAACCCAAACCAAAACTGTTAGTGTACCAGTTTGTGGTACCCGATCTAATGTTTATGACAGAACGTGACAACCAATCCCATATTTATACCAGAATGTGGAAACCGATCCAAGTTAGTGCATCGGAACACAACACCCGATCCATTCAAGAAGCCATAATCACAATCTCAAGTATTTATCATAATCATACAATAAAGTCAAGATTTCATGACAAACAATTTTGCAATCATCCTCATTTATGAATAGTTTGATCAATAATGCAACATTCGCATACATACACATTTTATAATGAACCAAGAACAAACATACATCACACAACATGAAATCACAACCATCACCTTCCTTGAAACAAGCTTGAATCCCCTAAGAAACTTGATTCTTCCCTTTCTGAATTTGTTTCGCTTGTTCTTGGTGTACAAACAATCATAATAGCACGAGGATCAATAAACAGCACCTAATAACCCAGATTATAAATAATAACATCAATCATAGGTGAAACCCTTGATCTCCATACCCAGATTAGGGATTATTCTACCATAATTTTCAGATCAAAACCCTCTCCCATTGATAAATACCCAAGAAACTAGGTTCTACGGATCGAAAAATGGATTTGGGGAGTGAAAAATTACTTTTAGCCTCAAGAATGGTGGAAAATTGTCAAGAAAGCACATCGGGTTGTCTCCTAGCTCTCAAGGTCGAAACTTGCAGAACAAAATGATTTTGGGGTTTACTTTTTACTTAAATCGCGACTATCCCGCCACAGCAGTCCTCACCCTGCTACAGCGGCCCTGCCTTGGCGGGAATAATTCTGCCATTGCGGCTTGCATGGAACAAATGAGTCGATTTGAGAATTCCTAACTCCCATTTCATAACACACCTTCATCCCATGACACTCAGAAACTACCCGTTCACGCCAAGATTAATTCTGAGAGTTCTACTCGCCCGAATTCAATTCCGTAAAGTCGTACGGATTCCTTAATGTCTTAGCTATCCACTTATATGATCAGAATCATAATTAGACCACCCAATTATTATAGGATTTCCCTAGACCTTACTAACTCCGATTTCATCCAAATCTGGACTAGGTTGGTAAATTCCAAGTTACTACGAAAACGTTTTCTGGCCCAAAGTTTTCCCCATTGGATTTTCTATAACGATGAAAATAGGTCGTTACAAATATCTAACCAATCCCAAGAAACTCCTAATATCAGTTGGAGATGTGGGTCTAGGCCAATTCCGCATTGCCTCTATTTTCGAAGTATCAATTCTAATTCCACCACCAAAAATAATGTGGCCTAAGAATGCCACAGACTCAAGTTATAACTCACACTTAAAGAACTTGGCATACAACTCTCTATCCTTTAGAGTTTTGAGAACTACTCTGAGATGACTAGCATGATATTTCTCATTCCTCGAATAGATTAGAATGTCATCAATGAATACGATAACAAACATATCTAAATAAGGCTTGCATACTTTATTCATAAGGTCCATGAATGTTGCAGGAGCATTGGTCAAACCAAAGGACATAACTAGGAACTCATAATGACCATTGCCTGTCCTGAAAGCTATCTTTGGAATATCATATTCCCTTACTCTCGATTGATGATAGCCAGATCTGAGGTCTATCTTAGAAAAACAAGTGACTCCATGTAGTTGATCGAATAGATCTTCAATTCTCAGAAGATGATACTTATTCTTGATAGTAACCTTGTTCAACTGACGGTAATCTATACACATTTTGAGAGAACTATCCTTCTTCCTCACAAATAAGACCAGAGTGCCCCAAGGTGAGACACTTGGTCGAATAAAACCCTTATCAAGGAGATCTTTCAACTGTTTATGCTGGTGCCATTCTATATGGTGGAATAGATATAGGACGAGTATCGGGAAGAATATCTATACCGAAGTATATTTCTCTCTCAGGAGGGACTCAAGGAAGATCATCTGGGAAAACTTCTCGAAACTCTTTAACTACTGGAAATGACTGAATATGAGGTATCTTAACACTAGAGTCATTAACTCGGACTAAGTGATAGATACACCCCTTGGAAACTAACTTTCTCGCCTTAAGGTGCAAAATAAAATGACCCTTAGGCACTGCTGAACTATTCTTCCACTCTATAACTGGCTCATTAGGGAACTAAAACTTAACAATTCGAGCTCTACAATCGACTGAGGCATAATAGGCATGAAGACAGTCCATACCCAGAATGACATCAAAATCTACCATGTCTAACTTAACTAAATCAGCCATGCTGCTCTTGTGATTGACGAAAATAGTATAATCATGATATACTCTCTCAGCTAAAATAAACTCACCAACAGGTGTAGAAACATTGAAAGGCTCAAGAAGTTTCTCAGGAAAAACATCAAAATTCATTGCAACATAAGGAGTCACAAAAGATAGACTCGCTCCTGGATCTAGCAAAGAACAAACATCAAAGTTAAAGACTTGGATCATACCAGTGACAACATCTAGCAAATCCTCTTGCTCTTGGCGACTAGTGATAGCATACAAGCAATTTTCTTCTCCGCATGTCCCTGAAGTAGTAGCTCCTCTAGATGCAGCTCTGTCTGGTGGAGCAACTGAAGAAGATTGGGCTCTGTTGCCCCCATTTCCATTACCTTGCCTATTCTTAGGGCACTCTTTCATAAAATGACCGTTCTGACCACACTTGAAGCGACCTATGGAGCCATCACGTCACACCCCGGAGTATCTCCTACCACACTTAACACATGAAGAAATCTTATTACCCCTTGTGCTATACTACCTTGAGACTGCGCAGGTCTAGCTCTAAAATTTTATGAATTTTGATTTTGGAACTCACCTCTGTTCCTTGGTGCAGGTGCACTAGCAGATGATGGACTAAGTCCTTTTTGCTTCTGTTGGAAGGATGACCGGTTGGCATTACCCTTCTGCTATCCGGACTCATTCTCTGTCTTAGCTCTTTTGTTTCGGAACTCTTACCTATATTTAAGCTTCTCTTTCTCAACTTGTTGCACATGGATCAACAGCCTTGCTATGTCCATATCTCCTATCAACATAGCTGCCTTCCCTTCCTTACTTTAAAGGGTGAGACAACCTTGAAACGAACAAACTCATCCTGTTTCTCATGTTAGAGACCATCTCCAGAGCATATCGGGAAAGTTGGGTGAACTTCAGACTATACTTATGAACACTCATAGATTCCTGCCTAAGGATGAGGAATTATCGTACCTTTGCTTCTCTCATTCATGGGGAAAGAAACGATTCAAGAAGGCCTCCTCAAACAAAGCCCAACTCATAAGTGGTACACCTTCAGCTCTATTCTTTTTCCATTGATCAAACCAAATTCTAGTGACACCCTTCATTTGGTATGCAACTAGTTCCACCCTTTCAGTATCAGCAATGTGCATATTTTCAAAAATCTTCTGAAGTTCCTCTACAAAGTTTTCATGGTCCTTAGTGACACTTGAACCAGTGAAGCTTGGAGGATTCATCCTTAAGAACTCATAGATCCTTGAAGTATCAGTCACCTCCTATCGATTCTCTCTCTGTCCAACTTGATTGGTCACAACTTGACTCAACATTCGGATAGCTTCCCAAAACTCAACATTGGTTACCTCTCCTTGGGGTTGCACCTCAGGTGCATTAGGTACCCTTTGTTCCTGTGGTTCAACATTCCTTCTAGCGGGACGACCTATGACAACTCTTCTTGGAGGCATGATCTGAAAGATATGCACAAGTACGAATTAGAAGAAACTTTTTAGAGATAAACTTTATTGCACGAAATGAATATGAAAGAAGTGAGACACAACTTCATAGACTCCCTAGGACTCTTGAACTCTGTACTGTGATACCAAGTTTGTCACCCCCCGAGTCTACACCCTGGGCAGGACTGGCACTCGATAACCATTACTGGCCCCAAGCGAACCCTTGGCATGGCTCACTACTCACCGAAAGACTTACTCATGATAAAAGTACTTTAAAACAGTAAACTGTAAGCTCAATAGATAACTTAGAATGTTTTATAAATAAACATTCAACTAGCTAAAGTGGCAACTCAAGTCTCAACATAACTGTATGAAAAAGGAAAGACTCAAGAACTAACAATATCTAACTATCTATGAAGCCTCTAACAACTTAGATGGATGTCGGGACAAGACCCACATCATCCTTATGAACTAAAATGATAAAACAACAAAAAAAGGGATCCTCCGAAAGCTAGGAGGCTCACCAAAAACTCTGAAGCTCAACTGGATCAAAGATGTGCTGGATTTTGATCATAGTTACCTGTATCTACATCATAAAAAGATGCAGGCCAACTGGAATCAGGACATTGAATGTACAAGCATGCGATGGGAATTCTAAAACAAGACATAAGTTTGAAAGGGAACTAAAATAACATACCTGGTCTCAACTCAACTCAACTCAACTTATTTCAATATAAAGCAGTAATATAAATTAAATATAAAGAAAAGCTTTTAAAACACCTGGATAACAACTTTGTGTATTGAAAAATACAATAGTAACTCAGTTTGTATGCAAGGATATAATTTAAACTCTGTTTGTATATGAAAATACAAAGTAAACTCTGTGTATATAAGAATACAAAATATCTCTGTGGGCGTTTCTCTAACCGACAACCATCATTATGAGCTATGTGATAATACATCATTTTACCTCACGCTGCCAGGGCCTTCCTATACCTTGTCGGGGTATAGAACCTAACTACTAAATGGATCCACTAGTCTATGCTAAAAATAACCAAGGAATTATCTAAAAAGTATGACCCTTTTCTACCCATGTTGGCTACACGGTTTATGGAGACCATAAACTATCTGAACTCAACCTGTCACCAAATTGGTGTTCAATACTACTCCCAAAATGTAACTAGCTCATTTAAAAATCTACCTCTTTATGTGGGTTGAGATAATTACTCAAAATCTTGGCCAAGGGATATCTGGTAAATCAGTGTTTCCTCTCTTGCTTAAATGTGAAAACATTTACTCTTACTCAAAAACTAGCTCAAAGGCTCTTTTGGAAATCAATGTTTCCTTTATTGTTTAAATGTGAACATATTTACTCTTTAGGAATACATAGTTCCCATATATTTTCCTTTGAAGAAAATGAACTTCATTTGTTACTCTTACTCAACTCAAAACTCAAGTCTTAAAACAAGTTTAAAATATTTGTAAAAGACTTCTTAAAATGACTAGAAGAACCCTCAAAACTTGACTCTCAACCCTACCTTGAATTTGATTTATGAATTCAAGGTTGTGATTTGTGATAGGAAAGATCTCGTGATGTTTAAGAGTGTTTTTAGATAGTTAAACATGAGAAACGATCAAGAAATCACTGCCTAGAAGTAAGTTCGCAACACCAAGACGCATTTTAATATTTTGTCGCAAAATGAATTTTGAGGCAGAGGGGTCCATGACCTCTCCGCGATGTGGAGAGAAGAGTTCTATTTTTGAGGAACAAGTTCGCGACATGGACCTGGTACCCAGTTTCTGCCCGACTTCTTCCTTTTTTGTTTTTTAACCCCAATTCACCTAAATTCGATTCATTTTCTCAATTTCTCTTAAATTCAGATACCCAGTACATGTACACAAGAATCTACTCCTAAATGACTCTAAAAACGACACGATTCCATCAAGAATTCAACAATCCCATCAAATTTCAAGAACGTAAACCAATTTCAAGAACACAATTCAAGATCATCAATCTTTCAACTTTCTAGAATGAATTTTGTTGAACTATTCATGATTGGCGCGTGGGTGAATGAACCCAACGCTATGAAAGTCTCACATACCTCTTAATGGATAAACCCTTGTCGAAACGACTTTGATTCCGTAAGAAATCTCCAAGAATGCCTTGACTTTTCTCCTCTTTTCTCTTCTCTCAAAGCCCTAGCATAATTCTTAATTACGTAAACTGAACTAACTCAGCTTAGACCCAAATAACTTACTAATTTTGAAATAATTTAATTGGGTAATGAAAAGATCAAAATACCCCTCTAAAACCCGGTTGACTTGCCTTATCCAGACAACCCGACTTCAAACGGGCATATCTCCCTCATACGAACTCAAAAATTAATAAACTCAGCGGCGTTGTAAAGGTAATTCAAAGAAATTTCATTTGGTATCTTCTGGCATATCTAACTCATCCTGTACTGAGAGTTATGGTCGTTTGAAGTTGACCCAAAACTCATACTTAACATGCCAAATTTCATATTATTATTCCTTCCAAAAATGGTTCTTTCTAATTCCAGCTCTTTCAAATAGCGGGGTGTTACATAAATTATGTTATAGAATTTTATTAATCTATTGTTTATATTATTAGAAATTAAATAAAGCATTTATTATGGTGTATATTAGGGTTACAAATTTGTTTACGCTTCAAATTGATATACGATATACACCATCATTTGCATCACAAAACTACCAAATAATATCAACTAACAAACTAACTATGTCATAACACAAATAGTACCAAATTATCATGTTTAATACAAAAAATATTATAAAATTCATTTCATAATTTTTGTGAAATTTTGTTTCCGTTATTTGAAATATGTCATCATATACAAACAAAATTATACTATTGTTGAATTACTTTTTTACCAAATAACATGAATAAAAATTCAACAAAAATCTGATTAGTGGATATATAATATCTAAAAATATTAACTACACCAACACATACACCATAAAATAAAGAACCTATGTATCTAAAATATATCAACTTCACCAATACATAAATAAATAATTAACCAATAATGTAACTATAAGCGATACCTATGTATGGTGCAAACTAATTGAGAACCTTATGGCTTATGTTGTGCAGATCACGACAAAAAAGCACCAATCACCAAAGCTATAACAATATATTTTATAAAAAAATATCAATAAAACCAACAAATTACTTTAAACTATCATATTCGAAGCAACTATTATGGTGAATACCTGTTACATTCATCTTCCATCTTGCTGAACCAAAATTGAAAAAATATTCATATTTTCCATTGAAGTACGTTTCAGAATAGAGAAGGTATAGAGTTTGATTTTGATTAGAGTTATGAGAGAAGAATTAACTATGTTTGAGTTATTTGTGGAGACTAAATAAGAGAGGAGTAGAAAATAAAGCAATTAAAATATCCTCAATTAATATATTGGAAAAGGGCCTAAAATACCCTTCAACTATGTGAATTGGTACAAAATTACCCTTCTTCTACCTTTCGGGCCTAAACTGCCCTTAACATCAACCTTTTGGCTCTATTTTGCCCTTATCTGTAACAATCCAAATTCATTAATGACGTGTCACAATTTTATTGGCTACTCAAATAATTAATTTAACTAATTTAAAAACCCATATACCCACCCAAAAAAGCCCCACCCATCTTTAACCCAAATCTTTTAACCCAACTTTCATCTTCTTCTTCTTTTTCGTTGTCTTCTTCCTCGTTGCCGTCATCTCCTTCCTCCTCTTCTTTTTTTCTTTTTTTGATAACAACTAATTCATTTAATCATTTGAAGCTTTGAATGCAATAAGGCATTGAGTGCCGATCATTGACTGCTGAATTGGGTGAATTCCCCATGAAATCCAGCCATCAGAAGAAGGCAGAGGAGCAACAAAAGCAATTGAAAGTGTCAAATTTGTTGAATAGTAAGTCCGGTGATGAGACGATTTCGAAGAAGGGAGATCGGTGCAGTCGGCAAAATGAGTATTACCGAAGATCGGCGTCGGAGAAGACGAGCAATCATTTGATATTGCAAGGGAATTTGGAGAAATGCGATGAGGAAGATGAAATGAAGATGGAGAAGAGAGGCCATTTTTGCAGTTCCTCATCTTCTTGTTGTCATCATTCTCTTCTTGATTTTCTTGTTTCTCATCATTTTCTCCGTCTTCATCGCCTTCATCTCCTCCTAATTCTTGATTTCCACTTTCATTTTGTTTAGAATTTTGATGATTCACGTTATCCCGATCCTCCATTCTGTCTCTCTTCTTCTTCGTTGCCATTTTCATCATCTTGGCGTTTTCTTTTTCGTTCTTCCTCTGTTTTTTCCTCTTTTTCATACCTCCATTTTCAGGAACTAATTTCCTGAAGCTAACATTTTTTCTAATTCTTTTT
>JAJOOS010011158.1:0-33222 GCA_029582725.1 Solanum chiquidenum | reverse complement strand
CGCCCCCCCCCCCCCCCCCCAATTCTTCAATTCCAACACTTCATGTTACATATTTAAGATCACAAAGTTAAAAGATATTTTTTTATAGTCTACATATCCTTAAAATAAAAGTCTTCCTTATTTTTTAAAATTCCGTATCAAATTAAAATTAGATAAATCTGTATATATCTTTAATTTCTATCTATCTATACTACCTTAAAAGTATGAACTACCTATCTTAAATGTTAACTTATTATAATACCCCCGAATTAAAACACAAAATTTAGTATATCTTCTATATATATATTTTATAGTATATTATATTTATGCTATATAATATCATATTAAAAGCAAACATCTTTTCACATTGAAGGGTCGTGACTTTTTCAAAGAGTTGTGACTTTTTCGATGAGTTATAACCTTTTCGAAGGGTTGTGACTTTTCTAAAGGGATGTGACTTTTCTGAAGGATTGTGACTTTTCCAAAGAGTTATGACTTTTCTAACTAGTTATGACCTTTTCTAAGTGTTGTGACTTTTCTAAAGGGTTCTGACTTTTTTTAAAGGGTTGTAACTTTTTTGACAAGACACAATAAACATTTTTTCATACTACCTTCTGTTGGTTATAAAAAGAGAGGTTTCATCACATTTTTAAACTACAAACTTTTTAAGTTTTCTATTGTTCTTCTTCTTCAAACACTCAATTTGGTATATCTTTCTATATTTTATATTATATTTTATTTCTATTATTTTATTTTAAAAGCACACACCTTTTTCGCATTGAATGGTTATGGATTTTCCAAAGAGCTATGACTTTTTTGATGAATTGTGATTTTTTCGAAGGGTTGTGACTTTTCTAAAGAGTTATGACTTTTATGATTAAACACAATAAGTACATGTTCATACTACTATTTGTTAACTATAAATGGAGGGGTTTCCTCACATTTCTAAACTACGAGTTTTTTAAGTTTTCTATTATTCTTCTCTTCTTAAAAACTCAAGTGTGATTTACTGATATTGAGAATCTCAAAGTTTAGTGGAATTTGAACACTCCATAACTTCAATTTTAAATTAGTATAATACTCCAACTAAAAACATCCAATGTAGTATATTTTCTATATTTTATATCAATATTTATTTATTTATATTATATTAAAACCATGAGCTCCAACAATACAATAATAACGAAGTAATTCACTATAGGGAGAGAGGAAAAACTATATTTAATAGTTGTAACTAAGAGATTTTAAGAGTGAAATTTTTATTTTTACATATCACAATTAATTTTAAAATGAGAAAAAATCTTTTAAAAAAATAAGGAAAAGATAAATCTAATTGTTGGTCATAGAGTGGTGTCACTTGCCTTTTTGATTTGATAATTTCAGTAGTAATCATAAGAAAGTTCACATCCACTATTCATAGGAACTTATGCTTTAAAATTTCATTTATAATTGTTTACTTAAAGTATTAATTTAGACATTATTTTAAAAAAAATAGTGTAGTACATGATTTGATATTCAAGTGCAACACACGTCTCTCAAAACTAGTTGTAACATCTCGCACCTAGAAACGACTAGAAAGAGTTTAAAATATGAAAAAATTCATTTTTGGAAAGCATGTGGAAATCTGGAAATTTTGTCCAGGTTAAGAAAGTGAGTTTTGGTCATTTTCAAACGACCATAACTCCTAGATCAGGATGAGTTAGGAGTAGTTCTTGATATGGTTGGAAAACCCTTGGGAAGATATTTCCAACTCCGCCGAGTTTGCACAATTTCAACATCGTATGAGTGAGATATGCCTTTCGGAAGTTGGGCTGTTGGATTGAGGAAAGTCCCAATCCGGATTTAGGGAAGGGCAAAGTGATCTTTTCCCTAATTATTTTTCCTAATTCGTCTTTAGGGCTTTATTGGGGTAAAAACAGAACCTAATCAGTTTTGGAAAATGAAAGAACGCTTAGGGCTTGAAGAAAAGAGAAAGGAAGAAAGAAAGGGAGAAAAACAAAGATTTCGCCAAGAACGTCAAACGTTTGGAGTGGAATTCGTCGGGGGTGATCCCTATTTAGGTATGTGAGTCTATCTCAATGTTGGGTTTGTTCACCCACATGCCAAGCATGTTTGATTCAGCGATTTCATCTAAAAAAGATTGAATATTAAATGTTCTTGAATGTGGTTCTTGAATTACTTTCGTTCTTGAGCATGAGTTGGTCTCTTTGGAATTCTTGATGATTAGACTGTGTTTTCTGGAGTTATTTGAGTTAGATTCTTGTGATTTTGGTTTGGACACATAAATCTAAAGTGAATTTGAGAAGAAGAATCGAGTTAGAACGATTTAGGGTCAGAAAACGAGTTAGAAAGTTCGTCTGAATTTTGCCTGAAGGGAGGCTGGGGCGACGCGCCCCCATAGCGCCAGAAGGGCTGGGTCGGCGCGCCAAGAATGCGCTCGGAGCGGCGTTTTTCACAAGTTTTTCATCGTTTAGCCTATTTAAGTTATTCTAAAGTGTCCCAACACTTTTGATTGATTCTAACTACTCTAAGTGATTTCTAAACATCTAGAAATCATCCAGAAACATGAATCATAACCTTGAATCCATAATTCAATTCAAGGAAAGTTAAGTTCAAAGTCAAAGAAGTTAAGAGTCAAGTCTAGAAGTTAAGAAGCAAGTCAAAGCAAAGTTTCTTAAAGTTTTCAAGGGTCTTTACCAAAGTTTAAACGTCGTTTTAAGAGCAAAGAGTAAAGCTATGGTTTGAAGTTCTTTTCTTCAAAGAGATATATGGGGACTATGTATTCCCAAAGAAGTTTTAAAGAAATGTTTTCACATTTAAACAAGATTGGAAATTGAGATTTCCAAAGAGCCTTCGGCCTAGTTTTCAGAAAAGAGTGATTGTCTTTCTAAATGAAGCAAGAGGGGAAACTGAGATTTCTAAGATAGCCTTTGAGCTAAGTTTTTGAGCAATTATCTCAAATCAGCAGAAAGAAAAATGTTTTAAAAACATAAGAGCCAGTACATTTTTTTTAGGAGTAGTATTGAGCACCGAATTGGAGGAGCGTTCAAAGAACCCACAACCCTCATAGAACCATGTAGCCACCATGGGTAGAAAAGGTTCATACTTTTTAGATGAATCCTTTTCAAATTAGAGTAGTGGATCCATTAGGCAGTTCAGGTTCTATACTTTTGGCCGGGTATAGGATGCTCTGGCAGCATGAGGTTGATCGCTGTATCATCACTATAGCTCTTATGTGATGGTTGCCGGTTAGAGAAACTCCCACAACAATTATTGTATTTTTATATACATCAGTTCATTTGTATTTCTACATACATTTCAGATCTATTGTATCTTTGCATACACACATAGTTTATAACATGTTTTAAACAATTTTTCTTTATATTGCACTTGTTTTAAATTGCTTTATATTGAAATTAGTCAGTCAGGTTAAGTTTAGTTGAGCCAGGTAAGTTATTCATTTTCTTTCAGATTTCCTTCTAGCCTTTGTTGCTTAGCATTCCAACTCGCATACTCGTACATTCAATGTACTGATGCCAGTTGGCCTGCATCGTCTTATGATGCAGATTCAGGTAACCAGGATCAACATCCAGCGCCTCGTTGATCCAGTTGAGCAGCTCAGAGTCAGTGGTGAGCCTCCTTGTATTCAGGAGGATTCTTTCATTCGCTTTCAGTATTTCATTTATTAGGATGTTGTGAGGTTTGTCCCAACATCCATCTCAGTATTTTAGAGGCTTCATAGACAGTCATATAGTTATTGGTGCAGATGTCTTTCTTTATCCTTCAGATGTTGTTTAATAACTTAAGTGCCATTTTGGCCAGTTTATTATCATTTAAGTTGTTTATGATCTTATATTGTGTTGAGTTAAGTCTTCCGCTGAGTTAAGTAGCCAGGCCAAGGGTTCGCTTGGGGCCAGCAATGATCTCGGAGTGCCGGCCACGTCCAGGGTGTAGACTCGGGGCGTGACACTAGTAATAGGTAAAAATTATGTAGTGAAACATTTGCTTCAAATAGAAACATATGAAGAAGTAGACTAAGCATGTAGATCAACCTAAGGCTGGGCACCGGACCGGAACGGAATAGGTTGATCGGTTTGTTGACCGGTATCGGGATGAACCGGACCGGGATTACCAGGATGAATATTCAGTTCCGTCCCGCCCCACTATATACCGGGATGGTACCGGGACGGGACGACACATATTTCAAAAAATAATAATTTTTTTTTAGTTATTTTGAATCACGAAAATATGAATGCTTTTTTTATTTTTCCAAGTTTAAATTTTAATATTTTTGAAATTTATAATGTAATTTTACTAAAGTTTATTTTAAAGATATTTTTTTTTAACGTTTACTTATTAAGTTTGTAAGTTAAGTTTAATAAAGTTTTTTTTTAAAAAAAATTTGAGCCTAAGTTTTCAAGATTTGAATTTGAATCTTTTCAAGTTTTTAAGTTATTACTTATTAATATGTTATAAGTTATACTTTATAACTTGTAATTTAAATAACTTAAGTTTATAATTTTAAAAAATTAAATAAAAATAAAAGTATATAACAATGACACAAATTAAAAGAGATATCAATCCAATTTATTCAAATTTGTATTATAATTTACAACTATTAGTAGAGTGCCTAATTTACGCAACCACCTTCTAGGAAGAGTTATGTTTCAACTAAGCCTCAAATGTAATACTAATAGTTGTATCGTCCTACAAAGCCTTTCCCTAACTTAGCTATAGATTGATCGCAATCAACTACTGGTCTTGGTAAAGCTCGTTGACGATCTTGAAGTTCCATGCCGTCGTCACTACCATATCCAATGGCTGAATCTATGAAAAGTTCATATTGACTACTTCACTTTGGAAGTCCTAGATTTCTCCGCTTAGCATTTATCCAATCTCTAAACAACACCGATATCTCCAAACTGTCTTCTGCTAACGAATATCTGTGGTCTCCAATTTGAAATCTTGTCGCGCTGAAAGCTGCCTCCAAAGCTATTGATGATCCTTGAATTACAAGCACGTCCTTCACCATCCTACTAAGTTTTGGAAATTGAGTTTCACGGGCCCTCCACCAGTTCAGAAGTTGTGGTATACCTTCCTCGTTTGTAATATTATTTGAACCCTATTCAAGATATTTAACAAATTCACATTTATTAGAAGAATCAAGACCAAGTTTATGTTTCATTCTATCATGGGCACCTACTTGAGGCATAGACATTTGAGGATTTTCAACATTGTCTAAGGAACAATATTTATCATACATTTCTTTAGCAAGTAATTTTATACTATTTTGACATGTTACCAAATCAGGTTCTTCATCTGGTTGAATATCTAAATTTTGATAAATGCATTCAATTAAAGCTTTTGCACCATATTCTTTATATTCAGGGTTGAAAAGAATTGCAGTTAAATAAATTTGAGGGATAGGAATTTTGAAATCATAGCTTCAATAGCATTTGCAAATAGTTCATTTGTTTTATATTCAGCAAAGAGAGATGAAATCTCACATACATGTATTAAAATTTCAGAAATAGTAGGATAATACATTTTAGAATTTTTTTAGTAGCATCATAAAATGATTTCAAAAATATTCTAAGTTCATTTACTTCTTCCCAATCACTATCATTAAGTTTTGAATCAAAATAAGCATTATGAGAATTAAATTGCATCGTAATAGGTTCTCTATATGCATAAGCAACTTCAAGCATATCATAAAAGGAATTCCATCTAGTTTTTACATGCTTTGGAACTTTTCTAAATGGAAGTTGACATGCATTACAAAACTCTTTAAATCGATTAATTCTACTACTACTATTCATATTAAAAATAAAAAAACAAGCATTATCAATTTTTTCACAACTATTTTCAAATAATTTCACACCATCACTAACAAACAAATTTAATATATGTGCAACACATCTAACATGAAAAACATATTTACTAATAGGACAAAGTCTAGGTTATAACATATTAATAGCATTTAAATTAGCAGAAACATTATCTAAAGTAATACTAATGACTTTACCACAAAGATCGAAAAAATCTAAAATATCCAACACAGTAGTAGCAATATACATCCAGTTTTTATCTGTTGACAAATTTTATAACCGATAATTTTTTTTTTGTAAATTCCAATTATAATCATTCCAATGCGGAGTAACAGTTAAATAATCAAAATCATTAGGACTACGACCCATATCAGTGGTAACAACAACTTTACAATCCATTATTTCAAAATAGGCACGCAAATATTGACATTGTTTTTCTTGAAATTCAAAAATATATCTTTTTACCATGCCTCTTGATAAACCAGTAAAACTAAGATTATATGTCTCACAAATATAAACAATAAAACCCGGATGTTCTTCAAAATTAAAAGGTAAACCACAAACAACAACCGTTTTAGCAAAATTGTCATGATCACGATCCTTATTATAGGTTCGATGTGTAAGAGGACCACTTGGGTTCGAGGTATTTAATTCACCTTGAACCATATTTGACCCTCTAACCGATGCTCCAACGCTAGAATCTTCATTAACACCAAGAGAAGATAAATATGCAAACTACTTTTTCTAATGTTTTAGAATCAAATGTCTTTTTAATCCCCCGTTGAACCTCCACTCCCACCAGATGTATATTTAAATTATTTTTTACAAATATTACATATACTAAAAGTTTTATCATCATTCAAATAACAAATTTTCCACACATGTGATTTTTTTAGTAAGTTCTACCTTGGTCTTACCCTTAGTTGGAATAATAGGAGGATGACTAGTTCCAACCGGAGGATTGTCCTCCTGAGGTGGAACTTCAGTACTATTGAGGTCGGGACTAGTCGGTGTATCATCTAAATCTACTTCTTCATCTTCATTTTTTTGATAATTACCATAATGTCTTTCATAAAGCTCATGGGGAATTATAGGACTATTCAAATTAAATT
Source organism: Solanum chiquidenum (assembly GCA_029582725.1). Classification (NCBI taxonomy): domain Eukaryota; kingdom Viridiplantae; phylum Streptophyta; class Magnoliopsida; order Solanales; family Solanaceae; genus Solanum; species Solanum chiquidenum. The sequence goes on along the minus strand of JAJOOS010011158.1, from coordinate 26,303 downwards.
CTATAGGACCAGGACGAGAAAATTAGTTTCATTCACATGCGTAAATTCATCCGTATTTATTATAACAAGAGGGACTTTAGATTTAGAAGAACTAGAACCTTTATTAGTTCTTATAAACATATTTTTTACTCCTTCTACAACACTTATTTTACCTTTACCACTTTTTTTAGAAGACTCCATGATATAAAATTATAAATTATAAAATATGAAATTTAACAAGAACAAATAAAATATAATAAGAAAAACTTATAAATAATAAATACAAAAAATAAATATAAGATTAAAGAGTGGAACGAAGTTACCAAACGTTTCTGTAAAGAACAAACAATTATAACCGAAAAATAAAAAATTAATGTCGAACTTGAAGTTTGAAGATGATCCCTCCTCCAAACTTTGAGAAGGATTGAGAATTGAGAGAAATTAATAATTATTAATTGTTACTGTAAATATGTAAATTGTAATTAAAAATATAAAGAGAGGGAGTATATATAGTTTTTAGAAATTTATAATTATGTGTTTGGAAATATTATCGTTGAAATGAAGAGTTGGAGAATGGAGAGTTGGAGACGTTGGAAAAATTGCCGTTGGGAGTCTTGGGATTTGGGACGAGGGACTTGGGGCAGTGGGAAGGGGGCAGGCGACATACAACTTTTCAGAAAAAGAGACTTGGGGCAGTGGGAAAAGAGTCAAAGACTCAATGGACGAAAGGTCAAAGACTCAAAGGCTTTTCAGCCTTATTATTATTTTTATATATAAATTATAAGATATAAATTAATTAATAAAACATAATTAATCGGATTACCGAATCGGAACCAAAATTTATCGGGATTATCGGGATGAATATTTGGTTTCGTCCCATTCCGAGTACCGGTTCACGGTGTCCCGTTCCGTCCCGTAGACTACCGGATCGAAACGGACCAGAATGGTACCGGATCGGTACCGGTATATTCCGGTCCGATGTCCAGTCTTAGATCAACCAACATAATATATTTATCACTATATATGAAAAAATTTAATATAGACTTATTTGGGCAATAAAAGCATGCCACTGATTCTTCATCAAGAATGAATAAATTTGTATTGATAACGTGTTATTAAATAAATAATATGTGAAAAAATAAAATGACAAGAAGAAAAGAAGAGAGAGTAGCAGCAAGTAACTTTGTTTTCACTTTTATGTTTTTCTCGTACTTAAGATGAGTAACTAATACACTATTTATAAGCCTCGTGAATTTAAGTTACTTCGGCATACAAACATGCTATTGTGTGCTGGCCTCATTACTTGAACATAATAGTTAGGTACAATGAATGGTCACATGGTCATCCACATAGTTTTACAACATGTTTTTTTTCTTTATATGAAAGAATGTGATATTTGATTTTGAGTCATGCACTTTATGTGCTTGGCAAGTCTAGTGAGGTGGTGTGTGTAAGTGTGTGATAGTTGTCTTGTAGGGTAAGAGAAAAATCGAGTTCGTCCTATAATTCATTAGGACTAAATAAGTATATCGCATGATCCAATTTATTTTACCTATTTTATCTCATATTATCACATTTGATCTAAAAGTTTATTATATTAAGAATATAACATGTGGTATCAGAGCCTAAAAGGCATCACTTAATATCAAAATTTTATTACTAGAAATTATGATTTTATAATTCCAAATTTAGTTGTTGAATTTTTACAAATAAGGTTGCAACCTTGACACTTTTTTCCTCTTGTTGAGTGCTTTGATTTGATAAGTCGCTCATTTTCTAACTCTTAAAATTGAGAGAATTATCGTATTTTCAAAATTTAGGATCCATAAGAATAAATAAATCCACTTGATAATTCTTTTTAAATTTTGAAGTTTCGATGGAATTTGATGAAATCTTGATGTATTTTTATTCTAGAGTTGTTGTTTGAATCATTTTAAATTTATGTTTAGGTGTTTTAAGTTGCCGAATATGTATTTTTTGAAAAAATGACTTTAAATTATTTTAATATTTAATTTATATTTTAATTATATGGTAGTCCATAAAGGTGATTCTAATTATAGTGTGATAATTGATATTAAGTTGTGTACTGTATGTTCTTGGTGGATCTTATGAGGTGGCATTGTAGGCTTAACCCAATAAAATCCGTACTGGGATGACCCACTGGGTTTCACTTATTATAACTAGATCCCCTCTCTAACCCTATATATTCATAGTTTTGTCTTCTCTTATGGTCATATCATGAAAGTGACAAATATATCTATGAAAGTGTTCCCACTCCACCATCTCGAGGAATGGTGTAATGACCCTCCAGATCATTTATGTTATTTTATGATCTGTTCAACGTTAAGAGTTTTTATGTAGTGGCCCCAAGTCATTTATGACTTGTTGGGACTGACAGTTCAATCGCCTGGCCATTCGTTTGTGTTTTGTGCAAGTTTTCGTGTTTTGGAGCATTTAAAATTTGAACGGTTGACTTCGGTCAAAAGTTCAAGAAGACGGCCTTAGAATGTAAATCTAATGATTTTGTTAGCTTTGAAACATCGATTTTAATCTTGAAGGACCTTTTGTGCGGATCCCGAGATTTCTGGCTCATTTTGAGCCCTCTTATAGAATTTGGCTTAAAATGGAGCTTGGGTATGTGACTCACTTTTTATCGAGATGACTTTGGTTAGAAGTTTCAACATCTATGTTGAGTTCGGAATGTCGAGTTTGTTGGGGTAATATATTACATTTGTGTGTACGGGATTCTGAACGAATCTTGAGCACCCCGTCGTAAATTTCAAAGTTGGGGCAAAACAGTTAATATGCATCAGCTGGTGCAGGCAAAATTGCCCTTCGCGTTCACAGGCTCTAGGCTGCGTTTGTGGAAGCTAGTGAACCTGTATCCCGTGATACATATATCTAATGTTTAAGTTTGAGGTCAAAATAGAGTGTCAACATCAGTGGTGGATCTATGTGGACGGGTGGGGGTGCCACGACACCCAGTGATCTCGGAAAAAACTTTTTATATATATATGTATAACAATTTAATAAATATTGACTTTGCCACCCACAACATGAAATGGTGAACGACTCAATTGGCGCAGGAGTTAGCCTGCCATAGTTCTAACGCAGGTTCAAACCTCGCAATTTTTTTGGCTTGCTCACAGGTGACGCTTTTTTTTTTCTTTTCTTTTACGTCTTTTTTATTAATGTGTGAAGGGCATTAACTTTTTTTTCTTCCATTCATTTTTATTTATTTACTATTCCTTTTCATAATTATTTTTTAGTAAAAACTTTCTCTTTCACTAATTATTAATCTCTTGATATGAGTGTTACGTGTTTATTCTTTATCAATTAATGAGTATTGAATTATGAACGTGACATAAATATTATTAAGAATATATTTAAACAGTAGTTTTAAGAAAATATAAGTTTTAAAAATGATGAATATTATTATTAGAGTTTTTTTTAATTTTAAAGATTATTTCGATCTTCACTGACGTTCTTGCTAAGTAAGATGACTAGGTTGATACTACAATTTTATTCTTTTCTTGCTACATATTTGCAACAACATATTAAGTCAATGGAATATGAATATATAAAGTTAATACTATTGGATGATTTATTCAAGCTCAAATTCTAATGTGAATTTTTTTTTTCCTCAAAGTTTCAGCGAATAAGACCTCTAATTCTTAAAAGGAAATAAAAATTGAATTGTTTAGTTATCTCGAAATATCTAAAAGAAAATATTACTAACATGCATGTTTGATTGATTTGTTTATAAAAATGAAAAAAAATTAATAACCCGAATTATAACCCAAAATTAAAGCAACTGATCATTTTATTTTACTTGAACGATGTGACACCCACAACCTCCAAATCCTAGATCCGCCTCTGGTCAACATTAGTGTTCCATTCAAGTGATGTAGCCATTTGGCAAGGTGATACGGTAAGGAACTGAAAGAAGAGTGATGTTTGTGGGACAAGATTTTACTGGAGTTAAATGATTATGAATAGCACTTGAGTCTATGATCCAAGGATTATCAACCACACTAAACATATTACAAGCAAAGAAACAAAAATCAGATGTGTTTACCAAACATGCATAAATGGCAGAAGTAGAATTAGAGGTGCCCTGGTCAGAATATGTACACTCATCATTTGTTGCAGCACATGCATCATTTGAGTCAACTGCTCTGGTGAAAACTAGGCATAATATATAAATGTGTCATTTAACTTGACTTCAACTAACATTTATGTCCTTCAACTTTAGGTATGCACAAGTAGACACTTAAATTTGTATAAAATTGAACAAATAGACATTCATCTTACATGACAATTGTGTCCTACATGGCGTCCTACGTGTAGTATGTTACGCAGGACGTTGTTCAAATTTTATTTTATTTTTGATGAAGTGAGATTCTACCAAGGCATCCAGTAGATGCAAAGATGCAAAATGAGGGATCTGTCAGCTCAGTAAGAAGAAAAAACTTATGAAGCTAAGGAGCTGACAAACTCCAGGCAGTGATTAAGTTATTCACAGGGGAAAAGTTGGCCCAACTAAAAAGGTTGACCAAACAACTAGCCTTAAGCTTAGAAATTGGAGTTAAAACTCCGTCAAAATATCTCTTGTTTCTTTCATTCCAAATAACCAAAAAATACAAGTTGGGGTCATGATCCAAATTTTCCTGATGGATTTTCCAACTTCCATAGAGCTCCAACTAGTGTAGGCATCTCTGATATTGAAGGGCATGGACCAACTTATACCAAAAAGCGCTAGGAACATGTTCCAAAGTTTCATGACACCAGCAACAAAAAAGAGCAAAATTTGCATTCAAGAACGAAGCCAAAGATATACCACCATTGCGTAAAATAGAAATTTAGGCAGAAGCTGGCACACTGTATATATATATATGTAACATTCAAGAATAAGAAGCTAAAACATTGAAGAACACAAACTAAACTGATGCTAATCCTGCTGAACTCCAAGCATAAGAGCCTAACAAACCAATGAACTGAAACAATGTGTACCAATAACAAAAAGATCAAAAAATGAAATATTCATTATCACGAAAAAAAAGGGTTAAACATTCCCTTAGTATTTTTCTGTTAGGTCATATCTGCAAAAAATAATATCATCCAACAACAATTACACCTCAATCCAAAGAAAAATACCAAATAAGTATCATTCAACAACAACATACCCAGTGAAATCCCTATTGTTCTTCTCACTTGCTTTTTGTGGGTAATATAAATATTTGTGTGACATAAAACACTTAATATCTTAGCAAAACCTGAAACACCAGAACACATGGTTCCAAAGGGAATAAGCTTAAGATTAGCCATGTTCTGATTTACTCGATGCAACTTATCCCCGGGACTGAAAGGCAAAAAGACTGACCAATTAACAAAAAAAACTTCAAAAGACAAAATGGGGTCAACTATTTATGCAAAACAATGCTTCAGACACAAGAGTATCATAAAGTTAATCTTATTTGAGTAACTTTACAGGACATAAAACAAGACCAATGATCGAGTGGTCAGCCAAAGGTTGAACTCTCCATCGAAGTAAGCTCTAAAGATCAAGGAAGGCTTAAACAGCACTTCACACAACACTATGAACATACTTTCAAGGGCTTCTATGAATGAATTAATAAATTCTAACTGAACTTTTTTGTGAAACACCTGATCACAGGCAATTTTGTGAATCTTCCTATTCCCTCACCTCGCTTCAACATCAAGCAACATGTTAAAGTAAAAACAAGTGCAAGAACCCGACCTCCAATAAGGCCGACTAGAGCAACCAAAAGGAGAGCAATATACATAGAACTATGCTCTCTTCCAGTCAATTCTTCTTCCCCAACAATGGTTGCCTTGTCATCAGTACCATTAAATGATTCTTCAACACTAGCATCAGTAAATACTTCAGATGATTCTCCAGCACTACCAACAACCTCAACAATATCTGTCTTATCATCTATGCTACTTGCCACTGATGACACTATACCATTGGATTGCATTTTTTGTTCACTGGAACCTTCAGTTTCCGTCTTTCCTTCAATAACATAGTCTATCTCATCCAGGAGCATTTTTTGTTCACTGGAACCTTTTTTCTTTCTGAACTTCTTCGGAACAAATTTCTTCATTTTCGATTTCATCTTTGCCCGATGAGATTTCTTTTCTTTGGATTCACATAAATCATATCTAGATTCCTCTCCTTTCTCCATTACATATACCCCTACACATTTCGCTTTTCCATCCCTAATACATTGACTATCCTCAACCTGTGCAACCTCAATTTCTTGAATTTGACATCCAAAGTCAGAGCAACCATCCTTTGACAGCTCCAAAGGTGCCTTAAAAATACAATCTTCTTTGTCTTCTTCTTCTTCTTCAACCACTTTGGCCCTAAAGATGTCCCTTATCCCCTGTATCATCAACCTAACCCTCCTCTGTAGTCCAGAAAAGAAGCCATACAAACGTTCTCCTAAATATTCCAATAAAAACAACAAGAAGGCTGACATGCTTACTCCCATGACAAGATTATTCATCCCAAAAACCAAAACCGCCACGAGAAACATCTTCAAAACGGCCACCAACCCCTGATTCATACTGATACAACCATTACCCCATTCTTTCTCGTTGTTCATCTTGCAAGATTCAGGTTTGTCACCTTCCACTTCAGCTACACGGATCAGAGGAGGAACTTCATTATCATCAATCATGAATTGAGAAGTGGAAGGTAAAGTTACAGACGAAGGGGGATGGGGAGGGGAAGGGGATGGAAGGAACAAAGGGTCGTCAGGCATTTTTTTCTTGGAGGATTTCTTGAATCTTCGGCGATTCTTGACAACAAGATCGACAAGAGAAGTTGGAAAACCAGTTTCCACCATAAGAGGAGATCCACTTTGAGAATTTACATGGTCCTTCACCAATTGTGAAATGCTTGTTTTCTTCACCTTCTTCCATGGAAAAGGCATCCTTAATTATATAACCGATCGATGTAAAAAGCGGCTTTGAATCAAATTCAAAGTGTCACACTGCTACAAAATCCAGAAAATTGTGAAAGAAGAAAATCTGTATGAAGGTTATGAGTGTACGGACATGGCATGATCTTGACACGAAATTTAATTTTTAGGGAAGAAGAAAAACTGTAGGGATAATCAATGGAACTTGAGAGGCTTTTTTTTAATTTCTCAATGGCGTTTCGTATTTTTGGAGCCCAACTAAATTGGAAGTCCCACGCCCTAACAAAGACAATTTTATATCTTACGGCAAAATACTTATCAAATACTGCCTATGTTTTTAATTACTTATTCACTTTTTTTTTTAGTTATTCTTAATTATTTATTTATTTTGACAAAAGAAAAACAATTACTTTTATATATTATATCCTCAATTAATTATTTTAAAAGAAAGTAGAATTTCTTGAAAATCTTAAAATTTTAAATTCATCAACTTTATAATTAATAGAAGTAAAATCGTAAACTTACAATGTCAATAATTGTTTTCTTAATAAATACGTCAATTCAAAAGTGAACAAGTAATTAGGGACATTGAGTATTGATGGGAATCTCTTTAATTGTTACTCTCTCTATCCCTTTTTATTTGTCTAATTTTAATTGGTTACTTGTTTCTTTTTACTTGTTACTATTATAATATATTTTTAATCTATTATATTCTCAATTTATTTAGAGAGTTAATATTTTTTAGAAAGATAAAACATCTTTAATGGGAAAATTAATATTGAAATTCAATAAAATGATAAATTTACTATATTAATTATTATTTTCTTAATAAGTATGTTAAATAAAAAATAGACAAATAAATAGAAATAAAAAGGAGTATTACTTTCTTCATCTTTTTTTTTCCCGACATTAATGCCAAACCAAAATCTTTGATAAATTAATTAAATATTTCATTTTATAGGAAAAATAAATACGTTCTAATAAGTAGGTTAAGATTCACTTTCTAGAATATTTTATTTTATTTTTATATTAAAAAAATCAAATTACACTATTTATTCAGTTTTACTAGTTTTATTATTGTCTATGTTGGATTTTGTCACTTAAAAATAAAAAATAATATAAATATTTTACCATAATAATAATATTCATTGATGTGTATTTTTCTATCGTAAAAAATGATTTGACGATTGATTAATTAATGTTAAAAATAAAATAGAAAAAAATTGATCTTTTTTAATATGTTAAAAATGACAAATAGAAGAGAAAAAGCATTTAACATCAACAAAAGATATATATAATATAATTATTATTATTCTTATAATTACGCTAATTTCAATTATCATTTTTCAAACAATGTCTTATCATATTTTAAAACAAAACTTCACTGATTACGTGCTTTTTGTTTTCAAAAAATACTTTTTACATAAAACAAAAAAGTTGATATTTTTGGGAGTGTTTGTGTCTGGATAGTCAACACTGGTGTGAGTTTTTTTGACCTTAATAGTTTGGTTTCTTTATTGCATGACCACCACTCCATCATTTCTGCCGGCAAATCATACCTACTTTAGGATGTGTATACTTCGATTCGATTTGGTTTTAAGTATTATTGGTTTTCATTTTTTAAATATGTTAAATTGATAATTAAAATAATAAAATATTTATTATTGGTTTTCGGTTTATCGGTTTTGGTCTTTAACAATTCAGTTTTTGATTTAAACAATAAGAAAATGCTTTCAAAATAATTACTCCCTCTGTTTCACAAAGAGTGACCTGGTTTGACTTGGCACGAAGTTTTAGAAAATAAAGAAGACTTTTGAATCTTGTGATCCTAAATTAAAGTTATGTCAAATGTACTAAATTGCCCTTCAATCTTGTGGCTTTAAACATGCCACGTGGAAAGCTGAAATTAAAATGTTACCAAAAAAAGAAAAAAATCATTATTTTTTAAACAGACTAAAAAGGAAAGGAGATCATTCTTTTTGAAACGGAGGGATTATATGACTTGTCCAATAATTTAACACGAAATAAAAAAAAGAGAGAAATCTAATTACTAATTCAGTGCAAAAATATTGCTTAGTATAGTAAAAGTATAGCAAATATTCACAATTCACAGCCCTAGTCGTTGCCTAATCCTTGCCGTCGTCGTTACAAACCCTAGTCGTCGTCGTTCTTAGTTCTTTAGGTTTTTGACATTGTGAACCTAAAGGTAAATGCAGAGAGCAAAGTTAATTAAGTAATGTTAATTGTGTATGGTCCTTATAGTTATAGTCAAATATAATGATTATATTAATATTTTTTGTTTGATACTTATGTATGACTAAAAAATAAAATAGTAAATTATTATATTCTTAATGGATTATCGGTTAACTCCATAACCCAAAATTATAAAATCAATATCAAATCGATAACCCAATAATTTTTTTATAAAACCATTAAATAATTGCTAACCCTATAATCCAATAACAATAAACCAATAACATTTTTCGATTCGGTTTATCGATCGATTCGTTTTTGGCACACTATTACCTACTTTTGCCAGTCACATCTATTTTTTCTATCTAAAATAAATAAATTTGTGAGAGGTGACTCATTTTATTATAATAGAAAAAGGATAAACAAAAAACAAAAGAGATTAGATAAAAAACAATATAATTTGAGGGACATATCCTTAATTTTCTGTTGTTGATTGAGAAAATGGTCAAATTACCCTCCAACCTATTTCGGATTCTCAATTACACACTTTAACTTTATGTGGGTCCTATCAACCCCCCCCTCCCCTAAATTGTTTAAAACTTAAATTATTACCTCTCTAATTGCTGATCTGGCAAAGTGGGTGTATTTCACTCTCTTTGAGAGAGTGAGCAACAAAAATAAATTATTAAAAAATTATTTTTAAATATTTTATATGAATATATATATATATATTTATTTATTTTCTTTATTTATTGTCTTTCTTCTTTCTCTCACCCATTTTCCGTCACTATCACTGCTCCAAACAGATCTTCACGTCGGAGTTTCAACCAACAAACAACAGTGAAATAACCAGACCACCTACACCAATGGAGCAACAACTTCACTGAATCAAAACCCCTTTAGTTGTCTCTCTTCCTCATCATTGTTGACAAGCAGCAAGACGTCGATCTGGCGAACCAACAAACACCACACCTCGTTTTGCTTCTAACGATGAACAACCAGTGAAATCCCAATTAAACTTTTTTTTTCTTTAGTGGTGGAATTGAAATTGAATTTACGATGATTTTGATGTCTTTTCAATCTGAAGCTTTATTCTCAAGAGAGAATGGTGGAGAGTTCTTTTAGTGGGTGAAAAAGATAATGATGAAGGTGGAGGAGATGATAAAGAGAGAGGCGGAGGTGGGGGAAGACCCCCATGGTATCCATCAACATTTTCTCCAAATCAAGCTTACACAAAAATTTAGGGTTAAAAAAATGGTTGAAGAAAGGAAGGAGATGAAGGAGATTTTTTTTAAAAAAAAAGAACAATTGGTGAAATACACATGTAAGTGCGTGTCTTTCACGCACTTGACATTTGACTGGTTATGGCGTTTCAAGGGGATATATATTCCACTTTTAAAAAGTTTAGGGGGTGGGGGGTAATAGGACCCCCGTGAAGTTAAAGTGTGTAGTTGAGAATCCGACCATAGATTGGGGGGTTATTTGACCATTTTCCCTTGTTAATTAATGAATGAATGTTATAAAAATCTAATTTAGGACGTCCCAATGTTTGTGTAACATCCCAAAATTTTTTTGAGCTAAAACTTGAACCATCCTTCGTTGTGAGTAGGATCTTACCGAGGAATTCAAAATTTCTTAAGTGTTAAGTTCACTAGATGTAGCACCTTGAGTTTCAAAAAGAATTAAATTGGAAATAGCAAAATCTGAAATTTTGCAAGTTATTATTAAGTTTGAATTTTGGGTCGACTTCAAACGACCATAACTCCTAGCTCAGGATGACTTAGGTGTTCTACCAGATACTTTAGGGAAGATATTTGAATTATCTTTCCAACGCCACCGATTTTTCTCAGTTTCGATATTGTATGAGGGAGATATGTCCATTCGAAATTGGGTTGTCTAGATAAGGAAAGTCAAAACCGGATTTTAGAGGGGTATTTTGGTCTTTTTCTTACCCAATCAGATTTAATTCATTTTTAGTAATATTTTAGGGGTCTAATCCTATTAGGTTCAGTTTTATAATCCAAAAATTAGCCTAGGGTTTTAGTTGAGAGTTCAAGAAGAGAAAAGAAGAAGAGAAAAGAGGAGAAAAGAGGAGATGATCAAACGTTCGTCGAGATTCTTGCATCTTGATGCGGATTTTTGCCATGGATTTAATCCCTAAGAGGTATGTAATCTTCCATAGTGTTAAATTAGTTCACCCACACACCAATCATGTTTTTTTCAGCGAAATTTCATTCTTGAAGTTGAAAGATTAGAGTTCTTGATGAGTTCTTGATAGGTGTTCTTGAAGTTCATTCTAAATTTAATTGTGTTGGGGTTTTGATGATTTCTTGAGATGAAATTTAGTAATTTGAGTGTTGTTTTGAGTATATTAGAGTGTACTTATGTTAAGTAATCGAATCCAAGTGATTGGGGAAGAAACCGTTCGATTCTAGGCGAGTTAGGGTGAGAAAACGAGCAAGGAAAATTCGTCGGATTTTCTGGGTTGGGGCCTGGCGCGATGCACCAGCCAGAGCGCCCCAAACCCTCCTCTGAAGTTTAGCGTCTAGCACCCCGCGTCACCCATAGCGCCAAGGTCGCTTGCCCCATCCAGTTTGTCGTCGGTTACCCCGTTTGAGTTCGTTTAAAGTGCACCTTCACTCCTTTTTTATTCTAATTACTCTAAGCTACTTCTAAACACCTAAAATCATTCCTAACATGATAATAACCTTGAATTCATTATTCAAATTCAAGGTAGAGTTAAGAGTTAAGTTTTGAGAATTCTTTCGAACATTCTAAGAAAGTCCCTTTGAGTCATTTTGTGGAGTCTTCTACAACTTCTAGTAACTTGTTTCAAGACTCGAGTAAGTGAGAATGAGAGTGAGGAGAATGTATTCATGAGTCTATTTTTTCATCATGAGATCTTTCATAGCATGAATCATAACTCTTGAATTCATAATTCACTTTCAAGAGAGAGTTAAGAGTAGAGTTCAAGAAAGCCTTTGAGTTCAATTGTGAATCCTTTGAGATCAACTATTGATTTGAACTAAGTTTTGAGGAAGTAAGTAAGAGAAGGAGAAGAGTTGTATCATGAGCTCCATAATGTTATGTAGACGTACGAGTCAAGTCATTCATGCCATTAAATTCCGCATGAACTCCAGAAGTTGAGTATCTATGAGAAGAGTAATATCTTCATGTCCTAAGTATTAAGTATTGAGTTTCTAACCCCTTTGAGATTACATTACTAATCATGGGACTATTACATGTTACCTATGAAGTCCTTGAGTTGGGTTATTCATGTCCATAAATTCCGCATGAACCCTATAAGTCGAGCAGTCTTGAAACGAGAAGTATCTTTGAGTCCTTGAGTTGAGTAGTTCATGCTCATAAATTCCACATGAACTCTCTGAGTTGAGCATCCTTGAAGTGAGTAGTATTATTGAAGTTCTTGAGTTCCAAGTATTGAGATCTATCTATGGTTATTGAAAACCTTGCATCGGGTCGTTCACGTCCATAATTCGGCATGAACCATATTTTAAGAAGTCTTTTACAAATGTTTTAACTTTGTTTCAAGACTTAAGTTTTGAGTTCAGTAAAGAGTAAAGTTGAAGTTCATTTCTTCAAAAGTATATGGGGACTATGTATTCCCAAAAGAGTTTAAAATGTTTTCACATTTAAATAAGAACGTAAACTAAGATTTCCAAAGAGCTTTCGGGCTAGTTTTCAGAAAAGAGAAATCGCTTTCTAAATAAAGCAAGAGAGGAAACTGAGATTTCCAAGATAACCTTTGGGCTAAGTTTTGAGCACTAATCTCCAATCACAAAAGAAGTATGTTTTTAAAACATAAGAGCTAGTATATTTTGGGAGTAGTATTGAGCACCGATATGGGGGAGAGTTTAAACAACTCACAGCCTCCATAAACCATGTAGCCATCATGGGTAGAAAAGAGTCATACTTTTTAGATGAACCCTTTTCACATATACTAGTGGATCCATTAGTAGTTCAGGTCCTATACCTTTGGCCGGGTATAAGATGCGCTGGCAGCGTGAGGTAGATCGCTGTATCATCACTATAGCTCTTATGTGATGGTTGTCGGTTAGAGAAACTCCCACATAAGTTATTGTATTTTTATATACATCAGTTAATTGTATTTTCATATACATTTCAGAGTTATGTTGTATCCTTGTTATATACACAGAGTTGACACATGTTCTTAAACATCTTTTCTTTATATTGCACTTGTTTTAAACTGCTTTATATTGAAATAAGTTCAGTTAAGTATCAGGAGTTGAGTATTTCGAGTTGAGTACCTTAAGTTGAGTATCTTGATTTGATTTGTGTTTCATTGAGTCGAGTATCATATCTTTGAAGTTGAGTATCATATCTTAGAAGTTGAGTATCTAATCTTTGAGTTGAGTATCTAATCTCTGAGTTGAGTATCTTATCCTTGAGTACTTCTGAGTTGAGTGAGTTGAGAAAAGGTAAGTATGTTTCCTTTTTTATCAAGATTCAAGCTTATGTTTATGTTTTAGTATTCCCCTTACATGCTCGTACATTCCGCGTATCGAGCCATTTGGCCTGCATCTTTTCATGATGCAGATACAAGTATTCAGGATCATCAACAGGAGCTTCGTTGATACATCCGAGAGTTCGAGTTAGCTATGGTGAGCCTCCTTGTTTCCGGAGGATTTCATTTAGTTTTCAGTTTAGTCAGGATGTCGTGGGTCTTGTCTCGACTTCCGTCTTTGTCAGTTAGAGGCTTCATAGATAGTCAGTATAGTTGAGAAGTCTGTATTATTTATTTTATTAAATATTTCAAAGACTTAAGTTGCCAATTTTTGGGCGAGTTGAATATATTTTATTATTCAGAGTTTTCATTTAGTTAAAGTTTGAATTTAAGTTTTATGTACTTTTATTTCAGTTTTTAAGCTTTTGCATGCTTAAGTTAGTCTTCCGCTTGTATTCAGCCAGGATGAGGGTTCGCTTGGGGACCAACAATGGTTCTTGAGTGCCGGCCACATCCAGGGTGTAGACTCGGGTCGTGACAGTTTGAATAAAGGCATAATACATAAACATGACCTTTAACTTGACGTCAATTGACAACTATGACCCTTAACTTTAGATGTGCACAAGTAGACACTTAAACATGTATAAAATTGAACAAATTGACACATTCATCCTTCATGGCACCCCACATGGAAAATTTGTATCCTACGTGGCGTCCTACGTGTATAATGCCATGTAGGACACGTGTGTCGACTTGTTCAATTTTATACAAGTTTAAGTGCCTATTTGTGCACATCCAAAGTTAAGGGTCATAGTTGCCAACTGACGCCAAGTTAAGGGTCATATTTATGTATTATGCCATGAACAAAAAAAGAGTCTATCTTTTTGAAAGGAAATGGAGCATCATGGTTGAGATAATTATGGATCTCCTTGACTTCTCCTCATTTTTTTTATATGACTGGCTTGGTTCGATTTTTAAATAAAATATTACTCCTATGTATGAGAAAACTAGTGAAGGTTTTCACATGTGTATAAAGACACCTTTGGTAATGTGCATAATGAATTTAAAGGCTTGAGGAAGAAATTTCTAAGCTGGACATGAAGATGATATCTGACAACAATAATGATAACAAAACTAATCTCAATAGCATCAAGGCGGAGTTTATGAGGTACCTAAAAGATCCAAGATTCCATTTTCAGACAAGGCCAGGGTCAAATGGCTTACGGATAGAGGCGTCTCTACGATTTTGAGATGATGGGTGCACTGTTCGAAATATTGATCTAAGATATAAATTTGATTGATTTGACATTTAAGTTTTTACTACTGAAAACTGTTAAAAATTTAATATTATAGGTCCAAAATTGATTCTTATATATATATATATATATATATATATATATATATATATTGAATTAATTGAAATGCCAAAAGTTCTATCAATTACCACTTAGAGAAGTGTTATCTAATTTTATAAAGAAAAATAAAATAAGATAAATATAAAATTCAAATTTCTAACCTCACGTAGAGAGGTGCACCCAGTCATTATCACATTATGTAATACTCCGAGTGTTGGTTCACATAACTATATTTCAATATTTTAAAAAAATTATAGCACTACTATATATGATCTCGAGACGGAAGCATGAGTTCACGTGAACCCGGTGACTCTCCTTGGATACGCCTCTACTCACGGATGGAGATTCCAACACAAAATACTTCCACAGTGTCATCAAGGACAAGAGAGGGCACTAGTGAAGTGTTCTAAGTTGTTCGATCTTACTTCAAAGGTATATTTTGCCAAGATCCAGTTTATGTTGACTACTCTGAGTTGGACATTATTGCTCCCATCATCAAAGAGGACTTTAACTCCTCATTGATTGTACTACCCGAGAAGGAAATAATTAGAGATGTGGTCTTATTGATGGACCCAGATAGCTCTCCAAGACCGGATGACTTCTCGATTAAATTTTATCAAACCTGTTGGGACATGATCAGTACTGATCTTGTCTTGGCCCTCAGGGCTTTATTTTGTGGTGACAAACTTCCTAAATGGCTTACCCACACTTGTCTTGTTCTCCTCCCCAAAGTTTCACATCCCTAACATTTTAATGACATAAGGCCTATCAGATATTTGCCAAAGTCCTCAACTTCAGATTTTCCATATTACTACTCATTAGTAACAACCAAAGTGGATTTATTAAAGGAAGATCCATCACTGAGAACATTTTATTGGCCCAAGAGATTGCGATTTACATTAATAAGTCAAATACTAATGGAAAAATTATCATGAAATTGGTTATGGTCAAAGCGTATGATAGAGTCTCTTGGTCATACTTATGTATCATGATGAGGGAAATGGGATTTTATGAAGTCTGTACTGATTTAATTCATAGACATATTTCAAGTAACTAGTACTTCATCTTGGTTGTTATTTTTCTATACAATAACTTGTCTCTTAAGTTTTGATGATTTGATAAACTTTGGACTTATAGAAAGACAGTTGTCCAAAAATTGCAGTTTGTTGTAGTTTGTGCACATCTTTTGGCGGAACAACAAACTTTCATCCAATGGTAGTGCTTCAAGGTTTGTGCTCATCTTATATTGTTCTTTTCTTTTACAACAAAAAAAATGGTTTTTTGAATTCTAAAAATTCACAAGTTCACAAAGGTAAAAGACCATTTCTCTAAAGAAACATTCTCTGTAATACAACAAGGGACATGATAGAGTTCTCTTCGTTCTTAGTTGTCATCTAGGCTTATTGTTTTTGTGCTTATGTTATATATCTATTCGTGAGTTATAGCAGAACTATATTGGTTGCTTGTCTAAGGCTTTTTGTTTGAGTTGGATTAACTAGAGTTAGTTAGTCGAATCATCTATGTTTTAGTCAAGCCTCTTTTCATCGTTGGTTTGATGTTTTCTTGGGTAGATTTTCCTAGGAGTGTCAACTAGATTTAGTTGATGTGTGGATGCAGTAGAGTTGTTGCTTGTTTCCTGTCACGCCCCGAGCCTACACCTTGGATGTGGCCGGCACTCGAGAACCATTGCTGGCCCCAAGCGAACCCTTGGCCTGGCTTACTTACTCAGCAGAAGACTCTAAGCATTATTACAATGATCAAATGCATTTCTACTCAACTTGTTTAATAAAATAACTTAGAACGTTTAAAAGTCAAACATTCCACATGGCTAAAATGAAAACTCAAGTCTTAACATAAGAAATAATCATGTAAAGACAACTGACTAATAACTATCTATGAAGCCTCTAAAACAAAGAGGGATGTCGGGACATGACCCTCGATCATCCTAATAGCTGAAAGCTAAACAATTATGAAAAGGACCCTCCAAAAAGCAAGGAGGCTCACCAACTAACTCTGAGTGCTCTACCTGATTGACGAGGCACTGGATGTTGATCCTGGTTACCTGTGTATACATCATAAGACGATGTAGGCCAACTGGCATCAGTACATTGGATGTACGAGTATGCGAGTAGGAATGCTAAACATAACATAGGCTTGAAAAGAATCTGAATGGAACACTTACCTAGGCTTTACTCAACTCAAGAACAACTTAACTCAATATAAAGCAATAAAACACATGCAATATATAGAAAGCTTTTAAAACACTAGAAAGCAGCTCAGTTCGTTAAAGAAATGCAATAACAAACTCAACTTTACTCATGTAATAAAGTAATATAGTTTCTGTAGGAGTTTCTCTAACTGACAACCACCACTATGAGCCTAAGTGGTGATATAACGTCTTGCCCACGCTGCCAGAACTGTCCTATACTTTGCCGTCATATAAAATGCCTTAACTAAGTGGATCCACTAGTCTATGCTAAAAAGCACTTAAGGAGTCATCTAAAACGTATGATCCTTTACTATCCATGATGGCTACATGGTTTATAGAGACTTGAGTTATTATGAACTCGCGTCCCCATATTGGTGCTCAATACTACTCCCAAAATGTACTCAGCTCATGTGTTTGTAAAACCAAAACTCTTTCTTTGATTTGACATAATTACTCAAAGTTTAGCTTAAAAGCTCTCTTGGAAATCATTGTTCCCTTTCTTGTTCAAATGTGAAAACATTGTAAACTCTTGGGAATACTTAGTTCCCGTAATGAACTCAACTCTTTACTCTTTGCTTAACTTAAAACTTATTTCTTAAAACAAAGTTAAAACGTTTGTAAAAGACTTTTGAAAAACTTTATGAACTTCTCTTAACTTGATTCTTGACTTCTAAACTTGTCTCTTAACTTGATTCTTGACTTCTAAACTTGTCTCTTAACTTCTCTTGACTTGACTCTGAACTTTTCTGGAATTGAATTATGGATTCAAGGATTGTGATTTGTGATAGGAACGATCTCGTGATGTTTAGGAATGTTTCTAGATAGTTAAACATGAGAAAATATCAAGAAATCACTGTCTGGAAACTAGTCCGTGATGCGGAGATGTATATAAATTTTTGGTCGCAAAAATAATTTTTGAGGCAGAACGGTCCGTGACCGCTCCGCGACGGGAGGTTGGATTTTCCAAATCTGAGGAACAGGCCCGCGACCTGGTACCCAAATTTTCCCAACTTGCTCCTTCTTCATTTTCCATCCCCAATTCGCTTAAACTCGGTTCTTTTCCCAAAATTCTCTTTAGATTCAGATACCCAACAAATGTATCTAAGAACCTAACTCAAAAAAACTCTATAATTCGACGTAAAGATCTCAGAAACTTCTCAATATCAGCCCAATTCAAGGACGACATCAAATTCCAGAATATGTATCAAGAACATCAAACTTTTAACATTTTTAAAACGAATTTCGCTGAACTAAACATGTTTGGCGTGTGGGTGAACGAACCTAATGCTATGAAATTCTCACATACCTTGTAGAATTAAATCCTTGGCGAAATCCACACGAAAATCTCTAAGAAATCGACGAACTTTGACCTTTTCTTCTCCTTTCTCCTCTTTTCTCTTTTCTCCAGTCCCTAGCGTGAACTTCAACTTTTATAAACTAGTCTAATTCTTATTAGACCCCAAATAAACTCCTAAAAACGAACTAGAATAAATGGGTAAGGAAAAGACTAAAATACCCTTTCAAAATCCGGATTAGACATATCTCACTCATACAAACTTGGAATCACGCAAACTCGGCGGCGATGGAAAGATTATTCCAAGATCTTTCCTACAATATCTGGAAATACACCTAAATCATCCTGTGCTAGGAGTTATGGTTGTTTGAAGTTGACCAAACCTCATTCTTAAGTTAACTTAAGCAAATTTCCAGATTTTGATTCTTTCCAAAAATGACTCTTTTTAATTCTAACTCTTTCTAGTTCTTTCGAATAGCGAGATGTTACATTTCCTCTCTTATCTTTGAGATATATAGTTGGTTTCTAAAGCTAGCCTTGGTGTTTTGTTGAAGTCTAAATCGACTAGAGTTTGCTTTAGTGGGAAATATAGTTATTACTTAGTTTTTTGCTTGTAGTAGAGTTGCTAGAGTAAGGGGGAAGGGATTAAGAGTTTAATTCCTAGATTACTAGAGATTTGTAAAATGAAGGTTTGCTCTTTTATAGTTAATGGATTTTTGGTTGAAATCATGTGAGACGGGTCGTGGTTTTCTCCTCCCTTGAGTAAGGGAGTTTCCACGTAAAACTCTTGTGTGTGCTTTACTTCTGTTGTTTACTTTATGTATTGTAATTATGTAGAGGGACCTGATCCATTGACCATTAGTGGACGCATACATTCTATCATTGGTCAATGGCACTAGACAAGACTTTTTCTGATCGGAAAGAGGCCTAAGATAGGGAGACCCCTTATCAACCTCTCTTTTTGGTTTAAGTACTGAATTCCACTCTCAAAAATTGCTTAAAGTGTCTGATAACAATGTGTTCACTCCTTTTTGTATGAAATAAAAAGGCCTACAAATTAACCATTTAGCTTTTGCGGATGATATAATTTTGTTTTCTAGTGGTTGCAGGAATTAGATCAACTTGATCTTGGAAACTTTAGCTGAATATAAATTTATTTCGGACTAGTTTGTTAACAAAAAGAAGTCGTGCATCATGATGGCCCCGAACTCTACTCCGTAAGAGGTCGCTAGAATAGAAATCATCAATGGAATGGAGTACAAATACCTCCCCGCCAAATACCTCAGATGCCCCATTTATATTGGGAAGAAACTTAATGTTTTATTTGTTGATCTGATAAGAAATATTCTCAGCAAAATCTCAGGATGGTACTCCAAACTTCTATCTAAAGGGGGTAATGCCAGTTTGATCAAAGTGTTGGCTCTCCTAATTCATGTACTTGCAGCGATATACCCCACTAAAGGGAGTATTCATCAGATTGAAAGAGGAGTCAACAAATTGGCAATATTGAAAAACATCTCATCACTGGTCCTCTTGGGCAAACCTTGTGCATCCATATAAGGAAAGAGGAGCAGGATTTAGGTAAATTGAAGATACATGTGATGCGCTCTAAGAAAAAAAATGGTGGAACTTAAGAACGAGTAATTCTCTTTGGAGGAGCTTCTGAGCAAATATTGTCAAATATCCCACCTGGTTACTAAGAAATGGTACTCAGGAAATTCCCACTCATGGCAAGCTATGTGTCGATCAGAGAGAGAGCTGATCATCTTATCCTATGGAAGATTTGCAAGGGTGAGGTCTCCCTGTGGTTTGACAAATGGAGTAGTTAGGGACCATTGTATAAATATCTTTTGTATATGTCAAACCTAGAAAAATCCTTCTAGCTGCGGTGTTATATTATCATTAATGGATTTGGGATGGATGAGATTTCTTTATCCCTGATCATGTACTATTGGAGATATACTCTATGAATGTCAAGTGCTATCATGAGGTACCTAACAGAGCCATCTGGACATTAGACAGTGAGGGCGAATTTTCCATATCTTCTGCTTGGGAATTTTTAGGATAAAAATAGACAAATCTTGGATCAACAAAATGACTTGGAAAAAAAACATACATTTTAAGATGAATTTCATACTTTAGAGATCTCTTAGAGATAAAATCTTGACTGACCAAAGAATTGCTAGATTCAATATTTCACTTATGTCACGACCCAGGGGTACCTCCTTGATGTGACATGGCGTACAAGACTCTGAAAAGCCTCTTAGCATATCATAACATGAGGGAATAGAAAAGTGCAGAAATTTTAATTTTCTTTTCCATATAATCGAAGACGTTTATAAAAGCAAACCGGAAGTCTATTACACTTGTCTCAAACCATCTAAAACAACTTGAATAACTCTTGGGACACAACCCATACAATAGTTTTAAAGAAAAGAAAAAGACATAAAGGAAAGGTGATCAAATCCTCGATGATATGAGGACTTACCAAGTCTTCAATCCTTGCTATACTATGAACCTAGCCATGGGGATGAAACTCAATATCGCCGGACCCTACATTTAATAAGAATGTAGGCAAGAGTATGCATTAGTACAAAATATACTAAATATGATAGCTAGCGTAAGTCATCAACATAAGCATAACATAAGGGTTAGTCAACATAGGACATATACCATAATCATAAGAGATACATCATAAGACACAAACTATAAATATATGAGATAACAACATAGTCATAGGCATAATCTCCAACATAGACATAATATAAGCATTGGTCACCATAAGGCAAAGTCCATAAACATAGTCAATACATAGATCTTCATGACTTAAGAGAACCATTTCATAAGCAACCTCAAAGCATGCTTGTGCAATGCATGGATAAAACCCCATAATCCCACCCATGCTAAGTACCACTTTTAGGTCATCATAATCACACTTACCATCTTTGAATATCATCCTTAGATTAATTCTCATAGATAAGGGAACCTTCACCTTTAGTCAAACATATCAAGGAAGGCAACTATAGCAACAGTCCAAGCTAAGCATACAACCTATCAAAGAAATACTTCATAAGTAGCTTCAAGTCATACTTGTGCAGTGTATGGATAAGACCCCATACTTACCCATACTAAGTACCACTTTAGGCCACCATATATAAATGATTACTATTTATCATTTCTAGTCTACCAAGGAATAGCACCATACAAGGCTAGACCAAGATACCATGGAAAACATACTATCATGCAAATCCAAGCTATTCAAGTAAGGGCACTATTGCTCCATCCTAGCTACTAATGAAATGGTTTGGCCTAACCAAGTCATACTACCATGAAAGTACTCTATGATACTAGTGCAAGCTAACCTTAGGAAGGGTATGATTCTCAATCCAAGGCTACCATGAGATCTTCTACTCAAGCTACCATGAAATGGTCTTGTTTTACCAAGTCAAGCTATTCATGAAGGGATTTCGTAACACAACTTTAATTTAACATAACTAAACATGCTTTGATTCATTTTAGGTGAGCAAACCTTTCAACCTAGAATCATTCTATGTGAGAGAACCTTTCATCTCCTATCATATTCATACATAAGTGTGTATATGAGAATATCCTTTCAACAACACAACAACATATCATAATCATAAACACTTCACTCTCAAAGTGTTCTTAAGCATATTCATAGATTTCATAAGACATGCATGAATCTCATACCTTACCTCCTTGAAGTTCAAATCTCTCTTTCAATCATCACATCTAGAATTCTAACATTAGACATAGATATCATCATAACTCAAGTGATTCTATCACTTTATACAACCAAACATTCATAAGGTAGATTAGGTGGGTAAGGTTCTTCCACAACAACTCTATCTATAGTCTTCCACACTCATGCAAGCTTACTCTCAAAGATTTACATCTTACAATCCTCACATAGGCCTAGATCACAAGAAATTCTAATCACATGCTTCATTCTTAAGCAATTCTAGTCATATATCATCATAAAGGCAAATCTCAAACATTACTAATCATGATCCATCATATATGCACTTTAATACAATTCAATTCATGTCTACATGCTTTTACTCTCAATCAATTACTACATATATCATCAACCCTAGAAGATTATCTCTAAATCCTCAATTTCCCATCTTAAGGCATAAATCCACATTACTTCAATTTCATCAATTAGACTAGGGTTAGGCATAAAAAACATGTAATTTCTTCATAATAACACGATTCACTACTAATTAGATCATAAACAATCAATATCCACTCAATTGGATCAACATACAACATAACCCACAACATTGAAGAAACCCTAACTTGAATTGGAGAATTCTAGGGGGCTCCATGGATGGAATAATCCATGGATGAATAATATATCATACCTTGATTATAATTCCCACAATTTCTTGAGGAATGGAGGTTTGATCTTGACCCTAACTCCAACTCTATCTTCTTCTTCAAGTTCTAGAGAGAAATATATTTGAGAGGATGAACTTGGGGGGTTTGATTTGGGTTTTGGGAAAAATAATGAGGTGAATGAGGGGTTTAAAGAGTTTAAATAACTTATATAGATGTACTAAGACAACACAAACTGACCTCACTTAATAACCACCTAAATAGGAATTACCTAAAATACCCTTCACTAGGCAGCCATGTGCCAGGCACCACGGCAGGCTCTACAAGTCGTGGTCCTTGGACAGCTCAAGGTAGCTACTGCCTTAGCTACCACGAGCCGTGGTGGTGGTCGTGAAGTGGGGCAGTGCTAGGAAACCTTGGGGCAGCCTTGGCCCTTGGCTTGGCTCTTGTTGCCATCACACTTACCCCTATTTGGACTACTAAACTACGAGGTGTTACAACTTCAGGCCAATTGTAGTTATTTTGCAGGCTAAGGTGTGGAAGACATTGAACACATGTTTATACTTGGTGACTTCATGCGAGGCCTTTGGAAAGTTGTGTCGGACCCTATAGGGATCACCGTCTCTAACATGCCTTATTGAATGTTAATTATCAAATGGTCGACCTAGAAAACCTACAACCCTGTACAAGTGCTCATGTTCAAATGTATTCTAGTGCTGACCTTGTTGGAGTTCTGGAGGAGTAGATGCAGTGTTAAATATGGGAAAGAAAGCCACAATCTAAGGCTATCCCTATCCTTAATGTCACGATCCGAGCCTACATCCTAGATGTGACCGACACTCGAGAACCATTGCTGGTCCCCAAGCGAACCCTTGGTCTAGCCAACTATAGACATGAGAATCAATATGATACGCGGAAGCTTTAAATAAATGAGTAGTTAAATCATTTAAATTAAATCTTTGAAACACTATCTTGAAATACTTAACATGAATGAGTTCCAATAAACTCATTGGGAGAAAACATCTAACTCTGACTATCTATGAAGCCTCTATTGTTAAGGAAGGATGTCGGGACAAGAACCATGACACCTCAATACTACTAAACAAAATATAAAAGTGGAGTCTTTCGAAAGCAAGGAGGTCTCACCAAAAGCTATCAAGAAGTGTGAAGTGATCTCAACGGAGCGTCTGTTGATTATCGCAAACACATGTATCTGCATCATAAGAAAAGATGCAACTCTAATGACATTAATACATTGAATGTACGAGTATGTAATATGGCTGAATAAACAAATAAATAAACTGAAGGATTGAAAGCAACTCAAATGAATCAATACATGAACATGAAGTGAAAACCATTTAAGTTTTACAATAAGATGTGCAATAAAAGCAATTTGAAAATAATATACTTTACTTTGTGGGGAGTTTCTCTAATCGATAACCATTACTATGAGCCTAGCAATGATACAACGTTTCATCCATGTTGCAAGGGTCACCTATACCTTGTCGGGGTATAAGATGCTACTGTAACTATGGATCCATCTAATTGGCCTCCTTAGAGGTAGTGAGGAGTCACATGATAAATTGGTGATATCCTATCCTATATTGGCTACGTAGTTTTATGGAACTTGAGTTAAAAATAGACTCTTACCCAATTTGGTGCTCGATACTACTCCCAAATATTCAATATCCTTTATGCTCAATCACCCTTTACAAAGAAATGGACTATTACTTTACTGAAGTACTTTTCAAAAACATCAATCATACTCTTTTTTTTGAGGTCAAATCATACATATGAAACCATTTGATTCTTTCTTAAAAGACTGTTCAAAACTTGCATTTAAAACGTATACTTATGGACTTATCTTTCAAGTCAAATATCAATATATAAAAATTGAAAACTCTTATACTCTTTTTAAAATAGTGCTCTCTTTTTCAATATAAGATGATACATTCAGAACTCTTTAAGTTCCCTTAAGCTCTTTTTTCAAAATAATTCTTTTAAAGTTTTCTCTTAAACTCACTTTAGTTTCTAAAATTAAAGTAAGGAAATTAGTGGCTCAAAATACTTTTTGTAAAACTCAATATATATATATATATATATATATATATATATATAGATAGATAGGGTTCATGTAGAACTACAAACATTAACAACAATTCAAGAATTTCAATGCATAAAGTATCATAATCTCATAATATATGAATCTCATTAAAGTGAGGGAAGAACCCTAGATTGAACTTGCTATTGACTGAATTGAGATGTAGGGCGTTAGGAAGAATTAGTCCAACACTATGAATAGACTTTCATATCTGGTTATGAGGATATTTGACTGAATTTTTTTGTGAAGACTTGATTTTATCTTGAGCTTGAGGAAGAACTTTAGCTTTTTGGAGTAAACCTTTGATCTTGGAATCTTGGTGATTGCTCTTGATAAATTAAATCTTTTATGAGGTTCTTAGAGTGGAAGAACGTGAGAAAACCTTGGTTGGAAGGATTCTCTTTGTATCTTAGATTTTTGACTTGAAGGTTTTAGAGTTCTTGTTGGTGAAGAGGAACCCTATGTGAGTTTTAAGAGAATTTGTAAATACTTAATGTTTAGATTGATGAAACTAGTTATTTGAATGATCTAGTCAGTTAAAACACTCAAAAAAAAACTTAGAATAAGGTTAAAAATGGCATAGGGGAAAGACCAAAATGATCCTAACTTAAAATCTGATGGAGTGCCTTAAAAGAAAGGTTTCACGACCGTTTAAGGCTACACAGTGCGTGAAACACTTCACGGGCCAAATAACCTGTAACGGCCCGAGAGCACCCCCTAGTCATTACAGGCGTATTTGACCTCTCGGTCCGTCATGCCCTACATTCGTCGCTCCACTCATAGATGTGTTGCAACTCACACCGATGAACAAGACTCTACTAGACGTGGCTCATGAGACGTTGAATCCTAAGACCATTTTCATAACCTTATGCTTTGATACCAAGTTTGTAACAACCCGAGAGCACCCCCCTAGTTGTTACCGGCGTATTCGACCTCTCGGAGGTCTTATACAAGCCCTTAGCATTCGTCATAGCATTTATCATAGAAAAACAACGAAATTTAAAACTTTTTCATAATATAACACAAGACTTAAAAAGTTACCTCATTTAAACCTTTAATACACAATCAGAATAATACGTCTCAAGGTAGCCATCTTAAAACACGACTACAACACAAGAGGGACACATCCCTTACAATACAAAAGAAACTACTATCTAGTACATTGAACTTAAGGAAACTCTTTAACATAAAGGTCCTTGAATCTTTAAGGACACACCAGAACTTGGAAATAGTAAGCCAAGCTCATCACTTCTAGGAAAGGTCCTTTAGCCACCACCACCTACACTTGGTGTAAAAAGATGAAGAAGAATGGTGTTAGTACAAGAATGCACTAAGTATGATAACCATGCAAAAACATGCTTTTAAAAGGACATT
>JAJOOS010011157.1:0-21668 GCA_029582725.1 Solanum chiquidenum | reverse complement strand
TATGGAAAGGAGAAGCAAACTGTTGAAGATTATGTGAAGAAGGTGGACAAATTTATTTTGTCAGAAATTCAGGCCAAGGGGGAGATTTGTTGGGGTTTATTTGCCCTGATTTCTTACCATAAATAGGTTTTCCTTCTTTGTGTCTTTTGGTCTATTTCTCGTTTGTCTTCTTACTCGTGGTCTTTCTAGGTTTGCTTTGCTAGCTTCCGCATTACACCTGCTTATTTCAGTCCTAACACTAAAATGATGAAACCTACTAGGCATGATATTTCAAAAGTAACTACTAATCAGATGTATGGTTCTCAACTCAGAATCCTTCATGGTTCAGTTATTTCATTTGACTTCCTGCAACAACGATGAGATTCTGCGTTAATAGCAATGCCTAATAAGCAAGAAATAACAAATAGTGGGAAATAGGTGCTCTACAATATTCAACTTCACAATCATTCAGTTTCGATGAATCAGGATGTTATTCCATTTGATGTTACATAGTGCACAAAGAAGAATCTGTATGAGTATATAAGTAATGAACAAAAAAACAGTATATTGTAGGTTACAATTTAATGGGAAAATAACAAATACATTAAATAATCTGAGATACGGAACAAAATGACTAAATGCTGTGAGGAACAGCTGCATATTTTCCAAGCACCATGTCATAAAACTCTCAGTATGTGTTTCATTCTATTGTATTCTCTTACCATGTAATTAGCCGTTCAAAAAAACACAAGAGAAGAATATGGTGGAGTCATAGTCTGCTGGGCGGTAACTGCCTATAAGACATAAATTCTGCTCTCACTTGATCTCTTCTTAATTTCCCAGTTGTTGTCATTGGAAATTGATTTTTCCATACCACAAACTTCTTGGGTATTTTGAACCTGCATAATATTACATGTCAATATGTCATCAATATGAATCGAAGCACATCAAACATCAAGATTCAAGAGGGATGAGATTGGGGATGGAATATGAGAAAGACTTGCTTCAATCGAATTCATTTGAACAACAAAGGAAAAAAGAAAATACCCTGTCAAATCTTTTGCTCTACAGAAGTTCTGGAGGACAGAGCTGGACAAACAATGCTCGTTCTTGTTAACCGGATGATTAGAGCTTGAATCAGTCCACTGCCAATTGTCGTTCAGCCTAATACAGGCAACGACCATCTCGGTCAAGCGAGAGTCGGGAAGCCCAATAGCAACACTAGTAGAAATCCCTGGATGTTGCAATAAGACAGCTTCCACCTGTGTCACAAACAAACTCACTGCATTATTTACAGGCTATTACAATTCCATAGAAACAATGAAAAAAGAAATTATGGTGTTCTATTACCAGAAAATAATTAACACACATCATTTTCTCATCAACTAAAGAGATTTCACGTAGGCAGTTCTCTTTTGTGCTGATAGCTTAATTGAACGAAGAGAACGAAAGCATTAAAGTCTGGAGGCTTACCTCTTCAGGATAAACATTTTCTCCCCCACTCTTTATTCGGCCCTTCAAGCGCCCAACGAGCCAGATATTTCCACAATCATCTATATGCCCTATATCACCAGTGTCAAGCCAACATTCATCAGTTGGAGAAGAACTATTGCTTGGCATTTGACCCCAGTATCCAAGCATTAAATGGGGACCTCGTGTCAAAATCCTCCCTATACAAGACGAATCATCCCCAGCAATCCTTATTTCAATATGTGGAGCAGTCTTTCCAACACAGATACCATCTGGTTTATGTGCCAAATTGGAGCTGTTGGCATAAGAATGCTGGATACAACTCTCTCTCGCGGGGTCATAAAGAGTCATGAAAGTCAGAGAAGAACACGCCTCGGTCATTCCTGCAAAACATTTAAAGAACACTTATCAGGAGAGTACAACTAAAACAGAATGATTTGTTTAGGGAAGAGTAGATATTCATGAAGCTAACTTCACAGAATACACCAAGAAGGTTCGGACTTGTGCCACTATAAATTTGTAATGCTAACACAATGTGTAGTTTATGATATATGTCATACATCAGGAACACCACTTTATAACTTGCAATCTGCTGCTATCAACAGAATATTTGTTCAGAAAAAATAAGTACAGAGAAAATGGGAAACTATGTCAAAGCAGTCACAAGACCAGCATACCGTAAGCTGAAAGAAGTTTAGCCCTCGGGAATATCTCAATCGCATTTTTGATAAGACCAGATGAAAGACCCCCAGCTCCATTAAGAACCTTCTTCACAGATTTGGACCCTACAGATATGTGCTTCGTCCTATGACAAGTGAAAGTAGAATCAAACAATTGCACTTATCATAAACTAAGTGGATGTGCTAAGTTGTCCATGGAGAGAAACCTAGAAAATAACCAATCACCACTAAAAACTGGCCCAAAAAGAGAAACAAATTTCTTTTAATCTTAGAACAGGACATCACAAAAAGTATTCCTTGTAAAACCAAAAGGAAATAATGCTATAAACTGATATTGGTAGTAAACTTTGAAGGATAAAGCTTGATAATCCAGTAATATGTATGCCCATACAGTTATTATTCACTTCAACTTTGTTCAAAAGATAAATCCTATTGAAATTCGTCTTTGCATCATGTAGAACAGCTGAGTGCTTTACCTATAAAAAGAGATTAGATCAGCCATCATAGCTGGAACTGTAATGAGAGAAGTAACACTATGCTGGTCTATGGATTCAACAACCAATTTAGCTTCAAACTTTGGTAGTAAAATATGACAACCTCCTGCCATTAGCATGGCCAGGGCTGATGATATACCACCAATATGGCACAGTGGTGCAGTGTGTAAATACACCTGCAAGAAAAATAACATGAATCATATTGGCATGTGTTTCAAACATTATCTAGGTTGCAACATCCATAATATTACAGTAGACAAGCATACATCATCCTCACCGTAGCCAACGATTGCAATTTTTGCAAGGGATTGCACCACCAAAGCTGAGTGGCTTAAGGTAACTCCCTTTGGCCTGCCCGTGGTCCCTATTGTCATTAGGAAACAGAAAAAAATCTTAAATATAAGTCAATGGACTTAGCAATACTCCTTGTACCAGAAAAGGAGACACACGATTAGATTGAGGGTTTAAGAATTGAACAGATAAGCATTACTTTGCACATGTAGTTCAATGACTCAACCTACACAACACATTTCTCAGTGGAGCAAATATAAAGAATGACCATCTTCTTGTTCAAGAGTTTTGCTAATAGCCAAATAACTTTACTGAGGCTAAGAAACAAGATATTTTCCTAATTCGATCCAGATAAATTTTTGAGAGAAAATACGTTCCTTAGTTAAAAAAAGATGTTTCCAGTACCACATTTCTCTTAGAACTTCATTTTATCAGTGTGCATCGGTGTGAGAGGATTTGAAGATCACTTTCTGAATCTTGGAAAAGAAAAGGAAGAACAGGAAATACTCATGTGGAAAGGTAGTGATTATATGCCTGAGGTAAAGCATATTATAGCTGCTTCCTGAGGTGCCCACAGGTAGTCTGCTTTTAAACGCCTTTTGCAGCTTCTTTTCAGCTGTTCAGTAGTTAATCCTGGCAGGTGTGTAAGAATGATCGATTAACGAACCGAAGAAAAATTACTCTTTTTTTTTTTTACCTATATTCATACTGGTCATGAATGCTTGAACGCGTACCAATATTAGTGCTATGAACTTCACAAGGAGTATCCAGTAGGACATGCCACCTTAGAGAAGGCACAGAGTCAGCATAAGACTCGAATTTCCAGAAATTACCGGTTGCATTGTGGACCAATATTGTTGGATTTGCTACCTGAAGAGCTACTCTTGCTTCTTCCAGGCTCTGCATGCTGAGAATAGTTACTAGGAGAACATGCTTGTATCCAGAACAGTTTCTTCAATCCATATAATACAGAAATCGATGCTTTTCTATGATAGGACTACTTATTCATGTTACCGATTTTCAACTTCCTCACAGAAGTTAAGTTTATATATATATATATATTTAAAGTGCTTACAACCAAGAGCTATGTTGTATGGAATTTTCACATTGAGTAAATACTACCCATGTCCTACAATGTCAGAAGCAAATGGAAGATTAGAGACTAAACGTTTGTGTATTTACCCAACGGTAATTGAAAGGTGCAGTAATTCCTCCTACATATGCAACTGCCAGTAACCACTCCAAATAAAGATCACTGCAACAAAAATTGGATGATGAAAAAGAATTGTTAACAATTCAAGGAAGTTCCGTGGCGAAAGCTTCCGTACACTTTATTATCTTATCTAACAAAATATACTATACAAAGGT
Source organism: Solanum chiquidenum (assembly GCA_029582725.1). NCBI lineage: Eukaryota > Viridiplantae > Streptophyta > Magnoliopsida > Solanales > Solanaceae > Solanum > Solanum chiquidenum. Next base: position 17,386 of record JAJOOS010011157.1, on the reverse strand, counting down.
CAAATTTTATTCTGAAATAGTGAATGTGTTAACAATTACTCCTAATATGAAATTTTAGCTATCTTATTCAACTTAGAACCTTTATAAAGAAATATTGTTCAAACTTCAAAAGGAGGGAAAGGATATAAGTGGTATTATTTGTAATGTGAAGCATCAAAATGTCCATCCATTTCACCTTTTATTTTGTATTATTCTTTTCACATTATCTGTAACACCTTGTTTGGATGGGTGTTGCTGTATTGTATAAAATGTTTGTTTTGATTGTTACTTAAATTTTATTTTATTGTATTTTATCATTAAATCCATCGTCAAGTAACGACGAAAAGTATCCATTTGGTGTGATCGCATCGTTACCTTAATTTTCTCTTCTCATAGCTTTACTGCATACTCTACTCTTCTTTTTTTTAGGTTTATCCTTCAAATTGTTAATGCGTAACACTAGGTAACATTATAATCTATCCAAACATTATATTCATTAAAACAATACTGTACGATATAATACAACACAACACGTGGTACCTAATACAATGAAAGTTGCACATTTGCGGCAAGTATTAAAATGGCAGCAGATAAGTAAGTAGGGAAAGTACCTGTTAAGAGCGGAAATGGCGACAACATCACCGGGCTTCAGGCCCAGGTGAATAAGCCCATGGGCCAGGCCCAAAACTCCCTCAACAAATTCCATGCCCGTCTTCCTCCTTTCTCCTATAATCATCACCGTTGAGCTCCGGCGAGCCGTCGACAACCGGCTCAGGCACTGGCAAATGTGAGCCTTAGAGTAATTAGCCATTTTTCTGGAGGATAAATTCGGGAATTTCCTAATTTTCCTTCCTCAACAGTTCTTCTGAGCAAAGAAAACAGCAAATTATTTTACTCACACTCATCTTCTTCCCCTCTATTCAATTCTGTCTAGTCTAGAGCATAGAGTTGGGTAATTTGTTAGAACATAGAACAATAGTATAGGGATAAGTCTACAAAGAAGAAATTTCCACTAATCCTTTTACTTTTCTTCAACAATTTATAGTCTTGAAGAGTCAATTTAGTTAAATATCCAAGTAAACTTTTGAACATAATATTATACAGTAAGAAATTTTGAAAATATTCAAATAATGGATAAGAGGATGGAGAAGAACCAAATATAGTGGATATGAGATATCATCATGTTATTTTTACAAAATGGATCTTATTCTTAAAATTACAAATTTCACATTTTGATGAGGTTTAGTCTTAAAATTGTGACACTAAACCTATTTTGATTCATAAGAGATTTCAAAACTAATCAATTTTTTCAAGAAATAAGTACAACTCCAAAGTTTATTTTATTTGAACATTGCAAGTACATATTTGGTAAATTGACCCTTAGAAGTGTAAATTTGACATATATATTGTGAGTGAAGTAGTTGTACCTTTGTATTAAATTTGAATGGTATTTGGGGGACAAAATGCCAAAAGAGACATAAAATGGAAAAATATGGAGAGGTTGTGGAGTGAAGTGGATCCTATCCCTTTATCTTATCTTTGTACTCCAAATTATGGGAAGATTGTCAAGAAAAATTGAAATTTGATTTATGGGCTCATAGTGATGGGCCTTAAGAAGCACGCTGATCCATAGGGGGACTTGCAATGGATTGGACAAATTAGTCCAATTGAACATTTCTATATGAGAAAAATTCAGTTATAGTTTAAAACGTAATTGCGAAATGAAGTTATAATTGTGTTTTAGAATGTAGCAATATAGTATATTTGTTGTGCAACTGAAATATATTGTAACCACGTGCAAGCAAAAAACACTTTATTCTTGTAGATATAAGATCAACTTATGTAGAATTTACAATCAGTACTCCAAAAAGGTCAACACATACAACTTATATGCATACTTATATCATTGTATCACACTGCTGTTTTATGATATACACTTGTATTATCCCATAGTAATCACCTCAACTACCACCAAAAACCACTTATATATGTCATTGTATTTCATTATTTTCGTTACATGACACTTGTATTTTATGAGATACAGGTCAATCACTATATCTCGTTTTCGTTGTTGATGTTTTTCCCTTCGGTACCCTTTCTTTGTCATCTTCGATAATCATCTCTACAGCCCCATAACATGCACTCCTCTTTAATTCTGCAAAAACTAAGAGAAATCCATTATGGATCTGGTCAATAAATACAACAATTACAGCCGTCAAAACAGGTTTAGCCTATGGTGACGATCCAACCCAACTCGTTATTGGGGTAGGCTTGAGATAGAATTTTTCAAGCCCATTTAAAACTACGACTTATAAGCCCAACCCATATAAGTCATTGACCCTTGAAGCTTGATTGGGGTCGGGCCGAGGTTAGCCCATGGGCCAAAACTTTTTATTTAAGGGTACCTTACAATAATCTCACTAGTATATAATCTAATTACTTAAATACACACTATGTTGTAATATTATGAATCTTACCAGATTTTGGTACGTCCAGATACATGAATCTCGGAATATATGGACTCAAAATTAGGTTAATTTGTTCTAGATACACACTATCCAAGTAGATTCGCATGTATCTAGGATACATAGACAAATCTCGCGCCCTCACTTCACTCACATCTTGCTTGTCACTCTCTTATCTCGCTCGCGTATCTGGTATGCGAGATACATGCTAATTACACTAGATTTTTTGCTAGTGTTATTGAAACAACACCATTGTTTGCCATATTTGATTTGAAAATCTTCTCATGTTCTTGATGTTATAGAATTATAAGTTTGAAAAGAAAAAGAAAAAAAAGGGCTAGCCCGCCCCAGCCCTCGACCCTTCTAAGGTTGGGTTGGGTTGAGCATTTTCAGACCGTTCCAAATGAAGGACCAACCCGCCCTAACCCTTCAAATTTCTTGGCCCACGAGGCTTGAGCCGGGTGGGGCTGGGCCTTTTTGATAGCTCTAATAACAATGCAGTTGATTTTTCAACATAAACACACCAAAATCAATCAAAAGAACCAGTAATGATAGATGATCAACAAGTGAATTTCTGGGGCACTAGCACGAGCAAAAATTAATTAAATAATGGCGTTATTAAATTGTTAAAGATTTTGCTACAAAATTCAAAGTATAGCTTTGTATTTTTAATTTTTTATACCATCCATATATTTTCCATGTCTTTTGCTAGCTCCTTTTTCCTACAACAATAAAGTCATTACCATTATATACTGAGCACCAAAAGTAAAAAGTAAAAACAAAATTACAAGAAAAAATCAGAAGATATAACCGTTAGGAGTGATAATGAGTACTCCTTTCGAAGAGTTTTTCATGTTTGATTGATTAAAATTGTAAGATATCTTTTTCATTTTCAACAATTTTTATGCGTTAATTCATAAATTATTAAATTTTCTATATGTGAATTTTAAAAATAGAAAAATTGTGAGGTTTACACTGCCCCACGTCTTAGATCTTGTAGTGACTATAAAATTGTCTTGACCACCTACTTTTGAAATAATACGCCAAACTTGAAATCAATAGGAGATGGAATTTATGATTAAAAATATTTATTAGCACTCAATTTTTATACCAAATTATACAATTGTATCATGGTTAAACAAGTTAATATGAGAATTTCGATTAATAATTACATGTTTCAGTGATATAATTAGATGTATACGTGAAGGCATGCATGTGCCACATTTTGTAAGTTTTTATCGATGTTTTACTATAGTAATATCATAAAGGTAATAAAATTAACTCATTTTTTAACTGAGAACCTCACTCAATTTTACGATTATCAATTACATAAATTTGAAGAACTTAAGTTAATAATTTAAGAAAAACATATTATCTTTTCACTATCTTTTTTAAAACTAATAGAAAAACAATCACGTTGGACAAATTAAGTTATGATCGTTATATTGCCTACTTGGTCTAACACATTTTGGTCACAACAAACTTTAAACGAATTGTCATGATCTATTTATTGATTTGACTTATTTTTACCCTACCCCCCACTATGTTACATCAATGTTAAAAGTTCATGCACGCATATATAAATAAGAATTGATTAAAAATTTAAAATAGTTTGAATCTTTACAATATTTTCTTTTTGGTACAATTTGGATCATTGAGCTATAAAGAAGAAAACAAATTAAAATATGTGAGAATACTTTCTCGTGAACTAAAACAACTTTTTCCATGTGCAAACTCTCAACACTGTTCATATATATATACGTATATATCAAACAAGAACAACCATTTATTTAAATTTATTATAACAGAAATCAGTTCTGTTGGCACAAATTTTAATAAGAGGACAAGAACAAATGTCCACTCGTAACATGAAATTACGTACTGACTATTGTTTTAGATTTTCTAATTGTGGTGTTGAGGACCCATCCACTTAATAAATGACTATATGTTGGAACTTTTGTCTGTAATTAGAAGTTTTAAATTAGAGTTTCGGAAATGAATTTTTTTAATAGGGAGTATTTTTCAAACTATAATAATTACGTGATACAAATTTAAATTACGTGACTATCTGGATGTTTTATACCTCAATTGATCAAATATTTAAATTTTAAACTTTGTTATGATAAATTTTCAATAAAAACAATAGTACTATATATTGTAATTTGTAAAATGTGTGTGCATGATTGAAGCTATAAATTTCAAAAAGTTGCCATCTTTTTCCAAAAGATATTTGACAAAATGAAACACAATGATTAAAGGGATTATTAAGCATACCAAATTAACGTGGCCCATTAATGATAGGTTTTAGCTTAGGGCTTTTGACTTTTGTGTTAGATAAGCCGTCTCTTTCTCTTTTTCTTTGTTTCACGAGTGCACATTAATTTGTGAATATAAGATGTTGTATGACATTGTTTATAGGCGGAATGACCTGGGAGACCCCTGTATTTGACTCTATTTGTCAGTTGAACCCTCCTACTCATCACTTTGTCAACCAAATCTTTAAACTCATCATAACACATATTTTAAACCCCTCTGATCATTGATCGAGCTTATGTGACATTAATATTGGTGAGTTAGAAACATGAGTGATTACACGCGCTTAAAAGCGAGTTAAAACAATATTTTACTCTTAAAAAAATCAATTTAACAAAATTAAAAAATAAGATTCATCTTCTTCAACCCTTCTTCACCCACTCACCCACCCACACACGACTTTCTTCTTCTTCTCCATCAGCCCTCTCTCATTTGCCCCTCACCACAACCCTTAACTTTCTTCTTTCTCCAGCCCCACATTCACTCTTCTCCGCCTCTTCTTTCTTTTTTCTTTTTTTTATACAAATCAGTAGCTCAACTTTTTCTAAAATGTTTGTTTTTTAGGTTTGAAAAATACTAGTGTCATTATTTTATTAGATGGTTTCAACGAGGAAATGTAAATAATGTGAAGGATGATTGTGACTATTGAAAATTTTAAAACTTCATTGATAAGCATGAAAAAGCTTAAAAAATAATAAATGGGTCTTGTGAATTTGTAAAATTAATTAAATATTTTGATTGGGGTTCATTGAGTTTGTGTTGGTGAACTTGTAGTTGAATTTACAAGTTAAATCGAGAAGAATTTGATCTAATGGGTATGAATTTAGTACTCAATTTGTGACCAAATATGAAGAAGATATCTATTTGAAAAGTTTAAGAAATTAAAAAATTGATCTATTTTATTTTTTATTTTTTTTAGCACTTAATTTCGTACGTGGCACTAAAAAATGATGTGAAATTTCATGTGTAATCGTGTCCATTACACGCACACTGACCGAAGGAGAAAAGGACTTAAAATGTTGTGTTCTGATGAGTTTAAGGGTCTAGTTGACAAAGTGATGAGTATGAGGGTTCAACTGACAAACAGAGCCAAGTACATGGGTCTCTCAGGTCATTCCGTCTTGTTTATATATGAAACTTTGGATCCTTTTGGCAGTCAAAAAATATTTTTTTTAAAAATATTTTGATTATTATTTGAAAATAAGTGTTGGACCATGAATATTTCAAATCCAACTTGAAATTGTATTTTAATTTGGAAAATAATTTACAACGCACTTCAAGTCACTTTTAACTTTTAAAGTTGTATCGAGATACAAATATTTTTTGTAAAAAATATAATCAAGCACAACTTCATCTCCAACTCTGATATTTGGGTGTGTATATTACTCCATTTGTTTTAATTTGTTTGTCTGGTTTGATCAGACACAAAGTTTAAGAAAGCAAAAAAAAAAACTTTTGAATCTTTTGGTCTTAAGCTAGAGATATATATAATAATTATCAAAATATTATTTGTATTTATGATCTTATAAAACATATCATGTGAGAAGTTAAAATTAAAAAGTTGCAAAAATAAATAAATTTTTAAACGGACTTAAAAAATTAAACAAACTGAAATTGTGAGGATCCATAATAAAATATTATATATCACAATTAAAAATTTAGTCTGATTCAAAACTTGGGAAAGTTCTACTGTTACTTGCTATAAAAGAAATTCACGGGAATTTTGCTTTTATGCGAATCAATTTAAAGTAATTCAATAACGTACTATTTACCATGGACTAGCAAAGTTTTACGTTGCATATTAATTTACGGCTCTATTTTTTTATTCGAGTTTGAGACTGGCAATACGAAGAAGCTCATTTAGATAAAGTTATAATTATAATAGAGTAAAAAATTTCATTAAGAGAGTATAAAATATGAAAACATAAACCTATGAAGAAGTCGAATGTATGACGTATTCAGAATTTTGAAATGATGGATGCACTATTACGAACAAGTGGATTTAAGATATAAAATTGATCGATTTAAAATTTAGGTTAATATCACTAAAAATAATTAAAATTTAAAAATTATAGATCCAAAATTATTTTTACCTATCCAAACCACTTAGAGAGGTACACCCAACCATAATCACATAGTATAATTTCACATATTTATATTTTAATATATGATTTCAGGAGGGAAGCATGGGTTCACATCTACACCTGCATACGTGATGTACGTAATTCAAAGATTCCAATAAACCCATCAGCCCTGCCTTGTTTCGACCCTGTCGTAACTCATAGTTGTAGACTAGTAGTAGTTACGGTTGTTGATAACGTAAAAAAATCTTTAATACCAACAGAAATATACCTTTCTTGGGTGTTTAATATATGCGTCTCACCCGACAAGAAATCACGCGCATTCTTTATGGGTTATAGAACTTGACAAACTGGCTAACTAATACATGTGCTACCTCCCACACTGCATTTATTCACCGCCATACAAAAACAATATATCTCATCTACTACTCCCACTTCTTTTTTTTCACTCAACTACTCTTCAATAAATTTTACAATGAGGCAAAATCTCCAAATTGTTGTTCTCACATTTATCATTATAGTATTATCGTCGTTTCAATCCAATTGCAGAGAGCTTCGTCCGGCGGAGCACGGGTTAACGACGCCGGAGAATCAAAACTCAGATTCCACTACAACGACTACAAACGATGAGGTTCCGGAGATGATGTCGTTCTTCAGCGGTAATGACGGCCGGCGGAATACTCAGCCGCCGGTAGCTAAGCCGATTGCGGAGAACGTGACGTGGATCGGCGGCGAGAGAGGAGGAATGACAGTTCATCACAACAGCAGAGATCACGTGAGGGATGTTCTGTTGATTTCAAGTTTGGTTTGTGGAGCTACCGGCATCGTTTTACTCGCGGTTTCCGTGTTTGTTTGCGTCGTTTTGAGGTTCAGAAAGGAAAAGTCAGTGGAAAATGGAAAAGAAACGACGTCGTTGGCTACGCCAGTAGATAACGTTGTTCTCACCCAGAAAGGAACGTAACTACAGTGCTTCAAAAATTGCTCGAATGGTAAACATTTCTCACCTACAATTAATATGAATTCAAGTTACTAATGAGCAAAAAGATGAAAGCCAGTAGGAAAGAGATTTTTTTTTTTTACAGTGGTTCATTTACCAAAGGGATGGTAAGTGGTTCATTTTCAATGTTTTTGTAGTATCTTTTTAATATTCTTCTTTCTTTTTGTTATTCTGTATGTATAGCTAGAGTATATATTTATTAATTTTTCTTTTATCTTTGGCTTTTATGCACTATATAAATAATATTTATACAATTAAATTATTAGTGATAGACATTAACAATAAGGTGATAAAAATGGTAGGCAATCTATCATAGATTAAATAAACTACAACGATAATGCAAAAGTTCTACCTTAATTTAAACGCCAACGCAAATGCAATTTGGAGAATTAAACCAACGAAATTATGTATATATTGTCCCAATTTACTTTACATTTTTTTAGCCCATTCTATAAAGAACAATTCGAACATGAAAATGTGCCTAATTTGGTTCTAGTTACTCTTTGAGGCAGAGTGGAAGAAAGGAAGGGGTCGATGCAAGTTCTTCTTTTCTGAATAAGATTGATAATAAGTTCTTTCAAAATTGACTATTTGCCCCTTTTGTTAGACATATTCTAAAAAATGTATTTCTTTCATATTTGATAATTACTAAATTGCACCATTCTCATTTTATCATTATTGGATCCCACTTAATACTTTATTATTAAAAAAATAACTAAAAGTAAATACTATAGTAACTTTATTTTGGTAAACATAACAATGGCTTCACTTATTTCTTGATTCACTTAAAGAAAAAATGGCTATTTTGCAACAGAAATTGGCAAAGTTGCCACAAAAGATTTCTTCTGGCGACATAAGGGTTGTTGGAATTAAGCCCATTACAAAGGTTAATTGTAGTGACATTAGGCGCTCTGTGAGACTAAGAACATCGGCCATCTTTTGTATAGGACTAGTACGAATTTGAACTGGAGACATAAAATATATTAACTATAATAAGTGTGGAGCGAGCTCTTAATTCCATAACATATATTTTTGTCTTTGTCGCTCTTCATTACTTGGAAAAGTCTGCTCATTCACCTTCTTACTTACATCTACAAGCTTGAACTCCAACCCATCGCATTCCTCTCACTCTCTTCTATTGCAATATGTAATAAAGCCATCACTTGAGAAAGTTTTCAAATGAAGTCACCACTTAAAATAATACATTCAATGGCGAGTGTTATCGCACCAAATGACTGTCAGTTGCAACTTTTGTTGCTACTAATTTATTCTTACAAGCAAATATAAGTTCATTTTAGTACATACTTAACTATTATATACTTTAGTAGGAAGGAAAATAATTTCGACAAGAAAATATTATCCTAAGAAAAATATAGATTTTTAACTTATATTTTTTAGTAAACGAGTAAAGAATATTATTCTATGAATCTATCGTATCTATTTATATAGTTATGCGACACATTTTTTTTTCAAGAAACACATTTGCATATCTTTTCATTGGGGTGAGGGTGGCGGATCTGAACAAAATCTTAAGTATATTACGGCATATCGTTATTTATGAATTTTTAAAATATGAAAAAATTATAGAAATATAGAAGTATTAAGTTTTCAATAAAAAGTAGTAAAATATTTTTATTAAAGAATATTTTATGCCTTAACGACACAATTCCCATTGAAATTGGCAATATAAAATTTCACCACCCCTTGTGCTGAATGTATATGGCCAAAAATTGTATACAAAAACTTAAATTGAAATTTGTGTTTTTTCTTTCTTTTTACTGGAAGAATTTCTCTCTCTAATCTCTATATATATAGTTGAAGTTAATGTAGCAGATTTTGCTTCTGATTTTGGAGAATCTTCAATTCTGAATTTAATTTCAACTATTTGAAAGTTGAGGAAGAAGTATTTAAGATTGCATTTTTCATCTTTTGTAGTTGTTATACGATTATAGTATATGAGTTTGAAAAAATTGCGCAAAATTTAATCTCCATCGCACAGATGGAAGGATAAAATAACTGAATTTTCATGCCTTCTACATCACACCTATTCAAACCTTTTTATAGCTAGGACATTTTTTGTTAGGCTACGGGTTTTAAATGGGCTACGAACTAGACGTAATTTTGAAGGAAAAAAATTATCTAACTACACATCATTTTGTACTTTATATTCATCTACAAATTTAGTCGAAGAAGGATGCATCTTCAACTTCAAAATCAATTGTGGAAAAAACGCCCAAAAAAGATGGAGAAAAAACTTGAGTTGTTGGTAGCTCCGGTAAGGTTTTTGGGTCGAGATACATGGTGCACCATTGTTGAAAGTGAAAAAAGTTACGGGAGTTGATACAGAGCAAAAGAGAAAGTGTAGAAGGATTTCTTCATCATTTTTTTTTTGTTTTCAGCAAATTAGATTGTTGACTTTTTCTGATTTTTTGTTGTTCATCTTTTTATGATACATATGAGTTCAATATGTTAATGTATCTAGTTATTTTTGTTTCTTAAATTAATGTATAATTCATTCGTTTCAACATTATGATACATTACAATTTTATCAAGAGTTGTTGGTGGCTCCGCTAAGGACTTTGGTCGATATCCACTGGTGACGTCATTGTTGAAAGTGGAAAAAAAAACTACAAGAGTAGATAGCAAAGGAGAAAGTGTGGAAGGATTTATTCATCTTTTTTTAAAAAAAAATTTTGTTGCTTTCAGCATATCTTTTTAATGTATCTAGTTGATTTTGTAATTCGTTTGTTTTACTTTTATGATACATTACAATTTTATCATGTACCATTGTAGACATTGAAATTTTTTGAACTCTACAAAATATGTTCGATTCGAGTTGGAACTCTACAAGGTGTGTTTGATTCCAATTAGAATTCTTGGAGGCTATTCAACTCTAAACCCTAGTTCATGCCTATATAAAGGGGTTCATGGAATATTTACAAAGATGAGATCAAAATATGTGAGTCTTCTTGATAATCAAATACTTCAAGAAGATCTAAAGTCCAAATTATCCTAGTTTGAGAAACATGCCACTAACGGCCCCCAAATTATAGAAATCAAGTTCAAATTATCCTAATTTGAGAAACACACCACTAACGGCCTCCAAATTATAGAAATCAAGTCCGAAATCATTCAAGTTCGGGAAATACGTCACTATTAGCCCTCGAATTATGGATAAATCTTATGAGAGAAGAATCAAGAGAGGAACATAATTGTACCCCACATTATTTATGAATAAATTATGTTACTTCATATTTATTTGTGATTGCAATTTATTTTTCTGTCATTTTAAAATGTGTTGCAAACAAATTCTGACACGCCTAATGGGACCAAATTAAATCTGCTCTTCATCTCTTCTCTCAAATCAAATCTAAAAATCTGAAGCTGCAAAGGTGGAAGAATGAGTACTTCAAGTCTCGTCTTTGAGTTTCATCAAGTCTACACTCTGACAAACCTTGAAGCAGGGAACATTTGTTGACATTGAAATTTTGTGGGACTCTACAAGAAGCGTTCAATTCGAGTTGGGACTCTACGAGGAGTGTTTAATTTCAATTTTTCGAGGCTACTCAATCATAAACTCTAGTTCATGCCTATATAAAAAGTACTATATTCTCTTGAAAAGGCATCTCAATAATTCCACAAATTCATGAAATATTCACAAAGATGAGATCAAAATATGTGAGTCTTCTTGATACTCAAATACTTCAAGAAGATCCAGAAATCACTTCAGGGAAGATAAAGTCCAAATTATCCTAGTTCAAGAAATACGCCACTAACGGCCCTCGAATTGTAGAAATTAAGTCCAAATCATTCAAGTTCGGGAAATATACCACTAACAACCCTCAAATTATGGATAAATCTTATGAGAGAAGAATCAAGGAAGGAACAAAATTGTACCGCATTATTTATCAATACAATTATGTTTCTTCATATTTTATATGTGATTGCAATTTATTTTCTGTCACTTTTAAATTTGTTGCAAACAACAATATATTGTTTTCAAATATTAATTTTGATACATAGCTCTAATTTATTGAAACACAAATTAGTATGTATCATGTTCATAGTTTTTTAATGTATTGGATACACAACTATTACAAAACTCGTTATCTTTTACTACCATATACATACACCCAACCTTATTCAACTAAAATGCTATGTATTTGTAGACACTGTCAAATATTAATGTTGATACATACACCAATAATTTATAACAAAATCAGTTTGTATCATATTCATAGTTATGTACATGACACATTTGTTATATATCTAACATAGTTATGTATCAGAAGTTGTGATGTATCACATGTTGTTAAGTACATACAACACTGTTTTGTTACCAAATCAGTGTATACTATATTCATAGTTTTTTTGGTATATGATACATAACTATATTAAATTATCGATTTTTTTTAATCTGTTACGATTTGGGAGAGATTTGAGAGAAGAAAATTTGAAATTTGAATTATTTGGAGCTGTTATTTGGAAGAGATTGATATTAATTTGATTTGCATGATTTAGGAAACTGACATTTAATTCCCTTTTTAATCTCAACAAACTAGTTGTATATTATATCAAATATGATGTATTCAGAAGAATGAGATTATCCGGACGACAACAATTTTAGGGGATTTTTGTAAATTGAAAATAGTAGGAATATGATGTAATTTGCTCCCTACACTATGAGATTCCTAATTTATTTTTTTTACAATTTTGAATACTATTGTATATTTAGTTTTATTGTTTTACAACCGTGCATGAGAAGTTTCCTTAATTTATATATATACTTTGGACATATATTATGAATGCAGTTTGAGAGAGGAAGGTCAAAGAGGATACTTGTGGTCTGGGTCGGATCCCAAGTTAAGGCAGAGGTGTTGAGGTCGGGGCGGTGGTTGAGAGTGGGATAAGGGCAACACGAAAGCGATGTATATATCGGGATCGATGTCGTTCTACGGGTTATGATTATAAATTGGGGCATGACTTCTATGAAACCATGATGAATGTAACTAATTAAGATTTAATGCACTTTTTTTTTAATTCAGATCTAATTTTATTTATATAACATTGTATATTAAGTATGATAATCTAATATATCGATAATAATAAAACCTTTTAGATAATGTATCCATGGATGACATATCAATGGATATGTCACCTTCAAACCTCACGAAATTACTTTAAATTTAAGAGTCTTGTTCATTTGATATACTTTATTTTAACACTAAATAACTTTTCCATCTATAGTATGAGCATTGATTTGGATTCTTAACTTTATTCCTCTTTCTTTTTTCTTTTCTTTTTTATGATTTGAAACAATAAAAAAGAAATTATTCATTTTCTAGCAGTATGAGTATTGAATTAGATCCTTAACGTTATTCTTTTTTGGCATGATATCTTCTTCGACTTCATTATACCAGAGTAGAATGTAATTTATTTATCTATATTAAATAAATTATTCAACATAAATAAAAAATCAACAAATATGAATATTAAAAACAAGTTTAATTGGAACCACAAACTAATGTACACATGCGCAGACAATATGGACACTTAGGCGAATTGGTTTTTTCCAGCTTTCTCCATGGATAATAAACTTCAAAATTATAAGGCACATGTCCGATCCTACATGTTCTGCAAGGTCCTACATGTTCAAACCCTAAGCTCATATCATAGTATACTCGGTAACAGTGTGGGCAACTAGAAGATCGATGTGAATTGGTTCGTTTTCCTGTCTTTCCCATGATCATAAGCGAGGGAAGAAGATGATTTCTGAGGAATACTTTATAGGACTATTAGACCTAGTTCCAAATGACTAAAATATTTTTAAATTTCTAAAATTTAATCGTATCCTAAAATAGAAGAGGAGAAATGGTGTACCTAAGTTGTTTCATTATTTTTAAAGAACTTTTCATCCTATAAAAAATAATTTTCAAAAGTTTTGATCAATCAAACATGAATTTTTTAAAAATATTTAAATACATAGCCTACTTATTGCCATTTACCAATTGATCGGAGACATGACAAAAATCTCACATCATTAACACTACATGAAAATGGGTTGGGGGAACTTATTGGCAAAATAAAAACATGTGAATGATGATCTCTTCATAAACCTAAATATTTTATGCATATTTTTAAAAGTAGTGTAGTATCATCTTTTATGGTGCATTTTAATTAAAGTTAGAGTTACTTACCTAGAAAATTACAAATCAATTTCTACTAAATACATTTTTTTTTTTATTTTTTTTTTTTAGTGATGTACGGTGTACCCATGTTTGTGTATGCTTAACCCCTTGAATTTTGGACCACTGTATATTATTAGTACTTAACTATAATTTTTATTCAAATGGCTCAAATCTATTGTAAAAAATCATATTTATTCTTTATTACACTATTGTTCAAAAATATATCTAATGTTACTCACGTAGTTCAAATATATACAACCCCAATCTTTCGTTGAGACTAGTAATGTGGTGAGATGGATGGACACCATGTCATTTTACGCCCGCAATTCATTTAAAAATCATGCCACTTCATTACCTGCAATTTATTTAAAATTAAAGTTATACAACGTTTATGCCAGATATCTCGAGATTTACCTCATGTCGACGGAGAATCAAAACTCAGATTCCACTACAACGACGAAATTCCGGAGATGATGTCGTTCTTCATACTCAGCCGCCGGTAGCAAAGCCGATTGCGGAGAACGTGACGTGGATCGGAGGAGAGAGAGGAGGAATGTCAGTTCATCACAACAGTAAGTTCGGTTTGTGGAGCTACCGGCGTCGTTTTGCTTGCCGTTTCAGTGTCTGTTTGCGTCGTTTTGAGGTTCAGAAAGGGAAAATCAGTGGAAAATGGAAAAGAAACGATCGATATAATTGGCTACGCCAGTAGATAACGTTGTTCTCGTCCAGAAAGGAACGTAGCTACAGTGCCATGATAAGAGAGAAATTGCTCAAATGATAAACACTTTTCACCGTTACTAACAATAAAAAAGATGAAAGCTCGTAGGAAAGAGAAACAAAACTACAGTGGTTCATTTACCAAAGGGATGGTAAGTGGTTCATTTTCAATGTTTTTGTAGCACCTTTTTAATATTCTTCTTTCTTTTTGTTATTCTGTATGTATAGCTGGAGTATATATTTACCAATTTTTCTTTTATCTTTGGCTTTTATGCACGATATAAAAAATATTGATAGATATTAACGATAAGGTGATAAAAATGGTAGGAAATCTATCATAGATTAAATAAACTACAACGATAATGTAAAAATTCTACCAGAATTTAAAGGCCAACGCAAATGCAATTTGGAGAATTTAACCAACGAAATTATGTATATATTGTTCCAATTTACTTGACAATTTTTTAATCCATCATATAAAGAACAATTGAAACATGAAAACGTGATTAAATTGGTTCTAGTTACTTTTCGAGGTGGAGTGAAAGAAAGGGTATGAGAGTTTTTCCCTTCTAATTCAGATAGTTTCATATCTAAAAGGGAATGATAATAAGTTCTTTCAAAATTGACCATTTGTGCCTTGAGATATTCTAAAAATGTGGTTCTTTCATATTTGACAACTACTAAATGGCACCACTCTCATTTTATCATCAGTGAGTCTCACTTAATACTTTATTATTAAGAAAAATTAACTAAAAAGAAATACTAAAATAATTTAATTTGATAAATATAACAATATAACTATTTTGCAACAGAAAGTGGCAAAGTTGCCACAAAAGATTTCTTATGGCGACATAAGGTTCGTTAGAATTAAGCCCATTACAAAGGTTATTTCTAGCGACATTAGACTGCTCTGTGAGCCTAAGAACATCGGCTATCTTCAATACAAAATTAGTATAAATTCTTAATTCCATAATAGATCTTTGTCATTGTCGCTCTTCGTTACTTGGAAAAGTCGGCTCATTTGCCTTCTTATATATATCTAATTAAAAGCCTAGACTCCAACCCATCGATTTACGTTCTCTCTCTTCTATTGCAGTATACAATAAAGTAATTAATCACCTAAGAAATTTTTTAAATGAAGTCACCACTTGAAATAATACATTCAATGGCGAGTGGTATCGCACCAAATGACTGTCAGTGGCAACTTTTGTCGCTACTAATTTGTTCTTACAAGCAAATATAAGTTTATTTCAGTACATACTTTACTGCACTATATACTTTAGTACGAAAGGAAAATAATTTCGACAACAAAAATATTATCCAAAAAATAAAATCAACTTATATTTTTTAGTAACCAAAGTAAAAAATATTATTCTGAGACATGAGAATTGGAAGATGAATTTTTAAAATACGAAAAAATTATAGAAATATAAAAGTATTAAGTTTTCAATAAAAAGTAATAAAATATTTTTATTAAAGAATATAATATGTCTAACCGACACAAATTCCTTGTGCTGAATGTATTATGTATATGGCCAGAAATTGTATTAAAAAATAAAAATAAATTGAAATTTGTGTTTATTCTTTTTTTACCGGAAGATTATATATATATGCTTGTTGATCCTTTAACTAAAATCAGTTAGGTGTGTTTGGTATGAAGGAAAATGTTTTTTTGGAAAATAAATGGATTTCTAACTTAATTTCTCATGTTTGGTTGGTGAGTAGAAAATATTTTATAATTTTTGGTTGGTGAATGAAAAATATTTTTCAAAAAATATCTTTTATTTTTGGCTTGAAACTAAAAAAATACTCTATAGGAAAATAATGATCCGAAAATCAAACCCGATAATTGATCTAAGATCCTACCCCGACACCAAACTAGGACAAGATCATGATGACCATTTCAAAATCCGACCCTGAGATATGACCCAGGACCTGGCCCAATTTTTTCTTTTTCAAAAACAATTTTTGTAAGAATTTTTTTTATGGGATGGGAGGGGTAGGGGCTGGGGATGACATAAAAAATAATTTTTTTTTAAATTTAAAATATTTTTCAAAAATATTTATTTATTTATTTTATGGGGGGGGGGGGATAAAAAAATTTAAAAAAATTGAAATATTTTTCAAAAGCAATTATTTTTGGGGGGGGGGGGGTAGGGCTTAGGCTTAGTAAAAGAAAATCTTAAAATTTGAAATATTTTCAAAAATAATTTTTAGAAGGGAAGGGTGTACGGGGTATGGGTAGGGTAAGAATATTTTCCGAACATTTTAAGCCAATCAAACATGGAAAAATTGGAAAACCTTTGTCCCAAATACACCCTTAATGGAGCAGATTTTGCTTCTGATTTCTGAGAATCTTCAAATTTGAATTTAATTTCAACTATTTTATAGCTCAGAAAGAAGCATTTAGGATTGCATTGACCCTCATTTTTCATTTTTTGTAGTTTCTATACGATTATATATTGTATATGAGTTTAAAAAAATTGCGCAAAATTTGAACATTTAATCTCCAACGCACAGATTGAAGGAGAAATAACTGGATTTTCACGTCTTCTATATCACAACTATTCAAACATTTTTATAGCTAGGCCATTTTTTGTTAGGCTACAACATGTTTGAAATGGGCTACGAATTAGATATAATTTT
>JAJOOS010011156.1:0-43212 GCA_029582725.1 Solanum chiquidenum | reverse complement strand
GATGATAGTTCAAGAGCGAGAAGAGTAGCCAATGCACCACCAAGACTATGGCCAGTCACGTAAACATGCCATTTGTTTGGTGTGTCAAGATCATCATCTCTGGAAAATACATTAAAATTGTAATAAGCGATGTGACATCAATGTTTAGTGGTGAAGTAAGTACATCATAAACAGAGAAGAAAGCAGAAACCGCAAAGAAGGCAAAGAATAAGATGTACAGCAGCAGCAACTAGACCCACACGAAAAGAAGGAAAAACAAAAGGAAAAAGACTAAGGCAGGTCTAGACATCTCAGTAAAGAAAAAGTGTGTTGCAAGTTTTAAGAGTTGGAGTGTAACACTAAGCTCATGACACGAGTCCACTTAGTAAAGACTTGAAGAAATATTTCATTTGCTTTGAGACTGACTCTCTTTCAGTTTGCCAAGACTTTTACTTGAACGTACGAAAGAGCCATTGGAAAGGAGGAACACTGTTGTACAGTTTTGTTTGAAAGTCCACTTACCGGTAGCCAATTGCTTTTTTGACAAGTGAGATGAGCCTAATCCTAACCGAGTCATATGCACTTAGGAAACCACTGTGAACCTACAAAAATAACCTCTGGTTCTGATAATGAGAAGGATTATAAATATAAGTAGAATACATTCATGAATCAGGCACTTAGAGATAGAAAAGTAAGAATTTCAGCGCCACCTGAACTTCTTGCTTGAAGTCCCCACCTATCCTTTCAGGATTCAACCTGCAGAGTAGGAGACAACTCAGGATACAAAATAAAATGGACAGTGATTGCTTAACCATATAACGTTTCTAGCCAACATCCAAATAATGAAGAAGCGAGAACATAAATTCAAATTCAAAATTAACAAAGTTCTTGGCTATTTCTAAAAAAAAAGGCAGCTTGGTGCGCTAAGTTTCCGCTATCCGCGGGTCCGGGAAATGGCCAGTACGCAGCCTTACACTGCATTTCTGCAAGAGGTTGTTTCCACAGCTTGAACCCATGACTTCTTGGTCACATGGCAGAAACTATATCAACTTGCCAGTTACATCAAGGCTCCCCTTCTGCTAGGCTATTTCTCATTGTTTCTAATTCTGTTTGTCGTTCAAACTTTCTCTATAGTGTCAGTTAGAAAAAATTCCTGTAAAATTCTGGAAAACCTTAAGCTATGTTGGTATTTGCAGTCTACACTTACTAATACAGGATAAAAGGTTGTCTTCCAATCGTATTCCTCTAAGAAAATTTCTTTAAATATTCATAATAGACAGTTGCATTTCAATAGAAGTGCACTTTCAGAGAACTTAGTGAAGGATGGAAATTATTTGTTTACAGTAACAGGAAAAACAACACAGTAGTAAAAAGAAACCAGAAGGGCAAAGTAGAGAAAAAGAAACTAAAGCCAGGCTATTCATGTACAGCTATAGATGTTACCCTGCAGGAACTAGCATCAAGTCCGTCACAAGATCTTTCCATTTAGTCTGGATCAAAGAAAAAACGGTTATCCCCAAGTAAGCTAAATCAACAAGTTTTACAGATGTGTTTAACACCAGAACCTACTTGTTCTGTTCCCCTGAAAGCAACGACTAACCGTTTCCTTGATAAATCACGCCAGAGCGCTACCTGCAGCTCTTACAGAATCCAAAATCAGTAAAATAGCTTTCCTTGGATCAAATAAATCAGATATTAGAAATCTGATAGAAACTAAGAACTCACAGCCAGAAATATATGAACTTGCCTCTGTGTCGGTTGACTCGTTATCTAAGAAGCATAATTTGTCAAATTCAGATTTGATGAAAGTCGGATGTCCCAATGAAGTAGCTAGCAGTGCCCAAGCTTCCATGGCAGTCTCTGCTGTTGAGAAAAGAGACTTCATCTCTTCAGCTTTCTTCTCATCCAACACTATTCCATCTTTATTCATGGTATATCCAAGGATGTCATTTTCCAGTCCAGATGAAGAATCTTCTTTAGCATCACCCTTTCCGAAAAGGCCTGCTCCTTTGTTGAATTGAGAAACTGTGGCATTTAGAACCATCAATGCTCCCAAAATGGAATCAGTTTGACGCAATAAGTCTTGTGTCACCTTCTTGATATCTGGAAGTGATGACTGAATGTTGTTAAGAATAGGTGGTTCAGTTGATGCACTACCATTAACATTTTCTTGTTTATCAGGAGTTGCAAGGCCAGATTCAACATAACCTGCATCTGCATCTTTTCGTGATTGCAATCCAATCTTATTTAACAAGTCAAGATTATCCCACTTTATTTTCTCAGGAGCAGGGAGACCAAGTCTTTGAACAACATTTTGATTGACGATATCAGCAAAATTCTTCCAGAAATGTTTATCTGATTGAGAGCTCTCGAAAATCTTAGTGCCATGGGAATCATGTTCATCGGTTATGTCACTTCCATCACGATTAAATTCCACTTCACCATCAACTTTGGTGTCTTTCAAATTATTTGAGATTTCTGATTCTTGGGATATGCTTGAGTCATCCAAATTGGATGATTTCTGCGATTCTGGTAGTACATCTGATTCCACAACAGGACTGCTGCTGCTATTTGAATCATTATATGCATCATTAAGTAGCTTCATCTGTCCAAACGCAAACTGTACAAATTGTCGAGCTTGAACAGTCTCGGAACCCAGAATTGTCTTCAAAGCAGACTCAAAGCCGTTTTTCTTTAGAAATTCTGTAATGATTGGGATGTTCCACCACTTCTTTTCTTCTTCAATTTTCTCAAAACTCTTGTACTTGATCTGTATCATGTTAGTAGGACAATTAGTGAAATCTCAAATTGGAGAAACCATGGTCAAATTGAGTATCATTTAAGAAGGATATTTCTGAAGTTTATAATGTGATGGGTCCTCATAAAATGAAGGTCTGAAATTCCATTAGATAGAAAAAGCTTTATTTCTTTTTTTTGATAACCAGAAAAAGCTTTATTTCTTTGTCTCAACTAGTTCGAAAAACAAATTAACTCTTAACCAGAAAGCCAGATTCAGATAAGAGTTCCAGTGATCCAGTCAGGAAGAACCAAAAGAAAATGAACCAATCAAACACCTGGTTGCTTCCTACACATAAACAAGGTCCTCGTGATCTTGAACCTTGAATATGACTCCAGATTCGAATCAACTTACCTCTATCTCTATCTTCCCACCACCGCCCATTCCATCCAAATCAACCAGCAGTTCATGAGAATCTCCTAGAAAAGCACATGTTTGTTATTTTCACAAATTAAAACATCAATGGCATCTGTACATCAGCCTAATCCATATGTCAGCTCTTATATCAGTTATGATAGTATTCAGAAGTGTACAACTATTGAAACTAATTTGGTTCCTTTAAGAAGTGTTCTTCCTTTGTCAATTTGTTTTATGATCAATGAGACACCTTCAACGTAGTCATCAAAACACAACCAAAATGCATACTGAAGATGAACTCAGAACTTCTTCCCCCACTTTCATGGGATAAGTTGGAAAGGAAGCCAAACCTTATTTTACATGAATGATATTTTAGCCAACATGATAATTAGACAATTATTTGAAGCACAATTTCATGAGAGTCATTTCTTGATCTCGTACCATCACAGAGGTGTTCCAAATTAACTGCTGCATTTCCCATGCGTTTATGTGGAGTCACCAGATTTGCATCCCAAGCTGCAAGCTGACAGTAGTAATGAATAATTCATCAGATCTGGAATTGAGAAATAAGAGCACCTAAAAACCTGTCATGCCAACATACTGCATCTGAAAGTCCTCTAATGAGCAGATAACGGTAAAAATAACAAAAAAATAAGTTGTTCCTCATTTTAAAGACTGTAGCTAAAAAGACAGAAGCAGACTGTTGTGGATATCTTAGACAACATAAACCAAGATGTGCAGTTCTGGGTCCCTAAGTTCTAGCATAACCTTTAAAGACTGATTCTGTTTGTTCCAATTTGGTTAATACTATGGATCTCAGCAGGAAGTAGAAATACAAAACTAGCATTCAGCAGGAAAGACATTGTTGGATATGGAAAAATTAGCAGTCACTCAGAAGACAGTTAATTTAGCAGTCTTCACAGGAAGTATCCATTAATGAAGCTTGGCATATCTACAAAGCTTAAAGCTTTTCAAGTTGCATATCTTACTAGGGCTGCTCATCTATCATTAGGAGATTTAGCGTACCACATACCGTGTATTAAACTTTCTAATGTGGAAGAGCTAAGTTACAGCAAATTGAAGTCATATTTCAAAAGCAAAATGTTACAGTTTCTGGAATGCTATCCTTTAATTAATAAACCATTAGAGAGGAAGGATGAACTCAAGTTATTAACCTGAAGATCATACAGAGGTGGCTGCTTAATATTTAAAGCAAACTCCTCATTCCATGTTGGCTCTTTTGTCCTGCAAACATTAATTCATGAAATTAACAATTTTTCTGTTATTGGATGATGTTTCAAGATTGAAATAGTGCATAATTTGAACAAAGAAAAGGATAGCTTTATTCTCCAACAGAAAATAGCAATTGTAGACCTTTTGCTTCTCGATGACAAATTAAAAGGATTAAGAAGCTTGGAACTTCAAATAAGATATTGCTGGAATAATCACACTCAAGATAACAATAGAATATGAGTTACGGATGAAAACATAATTGAATTCTACTTAATCCAGTATAAGTTTTTGCTAAAAAGTTGATACGTTTCTCAAACCGAAGAGAAGACTGAATTTAGCAACCATAACAGACTTTCTAGACTCTCTTATTAGTTACTTTATCATTCGGCTTATGCAAGCAATACTTGCACAGGAACATGTTGACTACATGCAAAGATCCTGATTCATTGTTAAGTAAACCTACAAGATCTAGAGAAGTTCCAACTGAAAAGAGTAAAAGGTTGCAGTAAAACACATGACCAACTACCTACCCCCATTTCACCTTGCTTTTGACAACTTGACTATCTAGCTGTAACACCACATACGGATCACTCGTTCCCTGAAATTTGGTTAGAAAAGTAAGCAATTAAATCAAAACAGGAGTCAGCAAATTAAATAAATGCATAAGAAGCAATCATTTGAATAAGGAAAGAACAGTAAGGCACGTAT
The DNA here is from genome assembly GCA_029582725.1 of Solanum chiquidenum. Taxonomy (NCBI): domain Eukaryota; kingdom Viridiplantae; phylum Streptophyta; class Magnoliopsida; order Solanales; family Solanaceae; genus Solanum; species Solanum chiquidenum. The sequence continues at coordinate 38,138 of JAJOOS010011156.1, read as the reverse complement.
CAATTGAAATTTGATCATTTGCTAATATTAAATGGCAGATACCTTACCCAAAGATCCATAGCAGGTAAATTGAGACCTTTCTTTAGCTTTACGAACAACTGGCCATCATAAATTTCACGCACAAATGACCTGGAAGATGGTTGTCAATTATGAGAGAGAATTATCAATCATGATCCACGCCAAATCCTACTACCGCCGAATGAAACAGGCACATCCAACTCATTTGCAGTTGCACATGCATGAATCTAGTTTTGGGTAAACTGACATATTGTCTAAGGTGATTTTGATTTAAAAGAAAAAGCAAAACAAACTAAGCTGAATGAGACAAAAACAATCAGATATGAGCATTCTTCATAGCCGTCACCAGAGGAACCTACGTGTGCCCTTTACTTGATCCGACCAATTTAACAGACCAATAACTCAAGTTTCTACAGTTTAAGTTTTCTATTTCAGTAAAAAGAAAACAACTACATACTCTGAAAGAAATATGGTTTTGCAATTAGCCGCATCCACCTCAAGCTTTCCGACATTGTCCTGATCAAGCAATATCAAACAAAGCAAATTGGATCAGACTTGGAAAATAATTCAAAAGCTTAATTACTTTTTGCTTCATCATAAACATTTCAAGATTTGTAGAATACTTGCAAGCTTAATTTCCTTCTAACCAAAATTTAGTTCAACGAAAATCCAGTTAGGCAAGTGATCATCACCTTATATATGTTTATGATGAAAATATTCCCTTCATTTACTATCATGAGTTTGTGGGGTATGACCTACTATAGGGAAACCACATTTATGTTCATTTCCTAAACTAGAATCGCAACAAGAGTGATAAGATGCCAAAACAATAATACGAATGAAAAAAAATTACTGAAACTCAAAGATCACAACTTTAAGGCAGCACAAAATCATACTTTACGAGCATGTCCTCTATGACTTCTACAGCACCAAACTGAAAAGAACCCACAATGCAAGATACTTTGGCAAGCAATTTCCTTCCTCCAATCCACAGCTAATACACATCATCATGCTTATTTACAAAAAATGAATCAACAGTCGATCAATCAACTCCAACTCAACCCCAAACTAGTTGGAGTCCACTATAAGAATCCTCAATATCTATTCACTCTATTCGAGTCCATTTTCAAAAAAAAAAAAAGACTACATACATATTAACATTCTTATTTACAAAAAAAGAGAAATTTTTAGCCAATCAGTCAACTACACCTCAATTCCAAACTAGTTGGAGTTAGCTACAACAAGAATCCTCAATATCCATACACTCTATTCAAGTCCATTTTCAATTTATTAATAAAGAAAGAAAAAGAAAAATGAACAACTACATACCTATCAACACTCTTATTCACAAAAAAAAAGATTGAATTTTTTAGCCAATCAACTACACCTCAATACCAAACTAGTTGGAGTAGCTATAAGAATCCTCAATATCCATTTGCTCCATTAGAATACAATGAACAACAACAACATGCACAGTGAAATCCCACAAGAGGAGTCTGGAGAGTGTAGAGTGTACGCAGACCTTACCACTAACTCGTGGAGTTAGAGTAGCTGTTTCCGAAAGACCTGCTCTATTAGAATCTATTTTCAATTAATATTTTAAAGTTTGATAACTAATCAACTGAGCGACTAAGATTCTCCTATTTTCGATTTACGAATAAAGAGAAAAACATAAAAATGAACATATAAAGATTGAGAAATTTACTGGAGGACTAGTATAAGCTTCAAAAGCAAAACCAGCAAGAATGACAGCCAAATTGATATCAAAAGGAGGCCTTTCATTAGTCTCCTTCTCCTTCTGAGCTGATGAAAGGGGTAAAAGCTCACCACTAGCTTGACAACAACAAAAGAATGAATCTTTTGCACCAAATTTAGAATAACTAAACAACCCATTAATCTTTCTGGAGAAAAAAAGTTTTTTTGAGAAAGAAACTGAATTGGGGTTCTTGAAATGGAACAATCTTGGTGAAGAAGAGATGGGAAAATAGAGATGAGTTTGCAGAGTAGCCATGGGAGGAGAGTGAAGATGAAGTGGCAGATGGGTGTAATTAAGTGGTGGATTTGAGGAGATTTTGGGAAAGAAAATATTGTCCAGTGTTAACCAAGAGAATCTAAGAGAGGATTATTTTATTATTTCTTTTATGGGAAACAATCTAGTTTCTTCCGGATATCTTATTATTTCTTTATTTTTACTCCTTTTATTTCATATTAATTGAATTGTTGAAATATTTTTTATTTTTCAAATTAACTTAATTGTTCAATTTTCAAGACTATTTTTATAATATTTTTCTAATTTTACTCTTCATTAGTTAATATTGGAATTAGTTATTAATTAATGTTTAGTTATTTTAATCATAATTTTGATAATATAAAATACGGGTAAAAATGGAAAGTTAAGCCTAATTTATGTAATCTTCTTTTCTTAAAGGGTGTGAAACACCTCAACAATTTAATTAATATGAAATGGAGGGAGTATTTTATATGAGTTTGTTTGACTTGACACAAAATTTAAGAATAAATAAAGACTTTTGAAAGTTGCGATCTAAAATAAGTGATAAATGTTTGTGGCTATAAATTATTTCATTGAGGGTAAAATGGGTATTCAAAGTTAAATTATTACTAAATATAGAAATGTATTTCGGAACTGGCCGAAAAAGAAAGTGAGTCATATAAACTAAGAGGGAGTATCCAATTTTCTTGAGTTTTTCCAAACATTCCTACAAAAATATATTTATTTTGAATTGCCATAGTACATAAACGTGTCATTTAACTCTACTTTAGTTGTCATATATACTTTTCAATTTTGAATGTGCACAATTAAGCACTTGCACCTGTATAAAGTTAAACAAAAGACACATATATCCTATGTGACGTCCTGTATAACGTCTTACTTGTATTATGTTTAAGTGTTCAAAATTCAATATTATGTCGTTTGAATTTTAGACTTATCATCAACATTCAGTTTAATCTTATCATATATATTTTTGTTTTTCTGTTTATATATACATATATCACATAATCAAAAAATAATAATAGTAATATTTTTAGAAAAGAGTTGTGATGCATTGTTTATAATTTCATCAATCATTCACTCTTTGGCTTTGTTTTCCTAACATCAATCCCATTTATGATATGAAGTTATTTTATTCTATAGTTATTTATATTGTAGGCAGACCGTAATAATATATATGAAGGATTTTCAATATCACAATCGTCTTAATTCAATTTATTGATGATTTCCTAAAAACTATGTGCAAACAAATGTAGGTATTTGATCTCACGATAGAAATTGAAGTTGCTAAAGCTAAGTTGTCCCTCATAATTTTATTTCGATCGAGGATTTTGGTCCAGTGGTCATATCGTAAGATCATAGCATAAAATGTGTGGGTTAGACGCACGTCACGAATTTAAACCATATGTTTGGCATTTAAATGGAGAAGGATAGTAGACAAGTGAGCTCATTATTCAATTCTAAAATAAGTGAGACTTGTTCAAGTGGTTGAGCATCTCCACCATCAATCAATAGATCGAACAAAAAGCAAACAACAAAATATCAATTTGCAAAAATAAAAGAAACTTTCTTATTACATACTTATAATGAGAATTTCTAATGAGAGAACTCTCAATCAATAAAACAAAATTCACTATAACACCAATATAAGGTGCATGGAATTTTTAAACAATAATTAAACCAAACCTATGAAAATCATCTCACTCTATAAGAATCAAATTTTGTAATTCTTTTTGTGAGAGATCTCACAAACTAACTAATATCATGTTTTTTCACTTATGCCTAATAATTTAAAGCATATATGAAAATTATAGAATTAAATGAAAAATTAATTAAATCTGAAATAAATTGATAAATGTGTTTATTAATTAATTAATTCATTCATTTCCCTTTTTCACTTTTTGTCTGATCCAATTCCAAGTGTGTTCTTCACTCCATCAACTGCACCTTGGGCCATATGGATCACTTGCTCTCCAGTCTGAATAATCACAATAAAATAAAACAAGAGAATTATTAGACATATTATCAATAAAAAAATTTAAAAAGTGAGAAGTTTTGAGTCTATTAATAACTTTTTAAAACGATTTAACTTGTATATACTGATATCTAGAGACCTTTTATACTGCCTTTATATTTTTATTGGTTATGACAGGTAGCCGTACTTATCTCATTTTTTATAGCCAAAATAATCTCAAGTTAAACTTTTGTCACCCTAATATTCAGGTGATGAAAGGATGGTCAATTGAATATTCTTCGTAAAAAAATTATATTTATACGTATAGAAAGAAAAGTATATTATACTTATATATATAGATCAACAATTATTTCTTGTATATATATTTTACATCTTGAACGTCCCTAACGAAATTTCGACTTTCTTTATAGTAGAGATAAATAAATTACCTGCTGAAGGAATCCAGGGTTGAGTTGATCTTTGTTTTCCTGAACAGATTGTTGAGCACTTTGGGTAGCATTGTCAGCCTTATTGGCCAATGAATGTGCTGTATTCTTTGCTGACTCTGCTAGTTGTTCGGTCTTAGCCTGTTTCATTTGTTATTCGTTAAATTTAAATTCTGAATCAATTTTCTTATTCTAAAAAAAGATTGAAGAAAAGGAAAAACAACAATGGGAAATAAAAATTCACACCTAATTGTATGTATGAAAAACTATTACTGATACTATTAGACTTTAAGTCGATATCCTAAAGAGCAACAACAATAATAATTATTACGATTCCGATTTTGCACCACATGGGACCATGGCTCGATAGGTTACGTTACAATTGATATTACTAGATTATAAGTCTCGATAATATAAAAATAATTTTTGATTTGTAACGAATATTTATTATAGCATTACCTGAGCTTGGCCGTGGTATTCACCGGCTTGTTGAGCATTTGACATTTTGATTATTGATTTTGAAGAATTTATTTTTAGTAAATAATAGTAGAAAACTTTATTTTTGAGCTTTGGTGTATTATATATTTTTTGATTATCTTATAGGTTAATTAGACCTATTTATACAGAGTTTATTGGTTTATTTGATTGATGATCCACTTTTTTCTGCTTTGGACTTGGTTTCCTGTGGTTAATTAATACAAACTTTGATAATGACTCTAAATAGAACATAAATTTAATATAGTTTAATTGTCAAACGAAAAAAAAGACAGTTCAGGATATTAAGTTCTCGCTATGGAGTCGGATCATAAGAATTCACTTATTGTACTTTGTATTTTTTTAAGAGATTATTTTCACGATTCATTGATCAAACTACATTAATTAAATAAAAATATATCTTATAATTCAATTTTTGTTGATATTATTTTTTTTCGTACATGTTGAAGCATAATTTCTTTTTGATTAATCTTTTTTGCATTTGAAAAATGGAGAGGTACTTAAAGTCTAGAGTATTCTTGACTCTAGGGCGGAGTCAGGTGAGAGAAAGGGAATTGGATGAACCTCATCGACAAAAAATTATATTGTATATTTAAAATGAGAAAATCAATATATATATAAATCTTCTTAGCTTCATTTTATGTTTACTTTTTAATAATTTGAACTCCTTTAATAAAAATCCGACTCCGCATAGCCAAACTATTTGGATAAACAGACACAAAAACTAACCATCAATAGGTTACTTTACTACCATATAGAAGCGGCTAGAAGTAGGTAATTGTTCGTCATCGTGTCTACTTCTAATCGAGGATATTTTTGAAAATTTAGTACTCTTTCTGTTGTAATTTATTTATTTTAATTATTTCTTAATTTGTTATACATTTTAAAATTATGTAAAGAAAATACTACAAATTATAATAAATAACAAAATAAAATACATAAAAATCATATTAAAAATCCTATGATTAAGTGACGTTGTAAATATTTTCGCTTCAATTTTTAATTATTAAAATTAAATTATTTAATTTGATGTAAACATCGTGTCTAGTATTACTTCACTTGGAATTTTAACATACACTAGAATATTACCCCCTCATCCACAATCAGGAAAAAAATAGGAGTGATACTATTTATACCTAACTTTTATATGGTCAAATCATCTTATTGACTGATTATTGTCCACTATAATGCATTTGGCGGTGATTGAACACGAAATTTAAGGAAGAAAAAGTAGCACATAATAATTGAGCGATGAAATAGCGTGTAATCGTGTATATATACAGTTACAAAAAGAAATGAAAATTCGTTAGTGGTTGAACGGTTTTTATAATTTTGTGCATAAGAGTCATGTGAAATAAAATTAAAAGTCAGCTACTATAAGTTGTCTTATTACTTTATAATGGAGATTCGTGTGGAACACTTTTTCTTTATGATTGTTCTTGGCCACAAAACTTAGGCACGATATTAAGTAACAAAATAGATTTTTTAATTTGATGTGTGATGCTTAGACAGACGTACTATATTCAACAACAATCACAGGCGGATTAATAGTATAACGAGCGAGTGCATCTAGTAATTTCGGCTCAATGTGTAGTTGAGCATGCTAGATTGATACAAATAATAGGTTTAAGGAATTGAAATTCTAAATCCGCCTCTGACGTTGATAACAACGTGAAGGTTTCTAAAGTAAAAGAGACTTCACGAGCACATGAAAACCTTATGGACATGAATACTTGCCATTACTTTAAGCAAAGTACAAAATAAGTTTTGGAGTTTGTGCACGTATCATGTGCTAGAAGGAATGGGTTGACATATAAAAAAATATCATCCCAAAGTATGGTATAATAAGAGATGGAAATAGATGGGAAAGTCTTGTAACAATCAATTATTTTAAATGTTTAATATTTGAAACTCACTGTCTCGATTAATTTGAATTTGCATTAAATAGGTCTATGATAAGATGCTTCTTATCGAAATATCTTTGATTCTCCGAGTTACTTTAAGTTAAAGATGAAGAAATATCAATCATTCAACAAACGAACTGGACATCAAGAATATACTACAGTGCTATCTGGATTCAAGAGTTGCATTTACTACTGAATTATGTATCATTTCATTAAGACGTAGTGTCTAACTTTGAAAAAACTGCACGATGAACGGTTTTACAATCATATAAGAAGAACGATAACGAGCTATAAGATCCAGGTAACATGTTGAAAAACTTTATGTTATCTAAAAGGATCAAAAACAGTACTATTTGACAACCATTTGCTTAGTGCATGAGGGCTACTGCAGCTTCTTGCACTAATGGCTGAGTTATATGCACGAAATGCTCTGCTTCCCTCTCTACTTGTTCCCGGCATTTGTTTGCGTCTTTTCCTTCTTTCATTTTCTTCACAAAGGCAACGAATCGCCTCCAGTTATCAGGATGGAATAGGTCAGGATTCATCCTCAAATATGTAAACGCGCACATCTCTCTGTCACCTGATTGATCGTTGACATTCAATGAGGATGCTTGAAGGATCTGTTCATGTGCATAATCATCATATCGTGGCAATGCATTCTCCCCAGCAAGTGGAACTTGAGCTTCCTGAGTTGCTAATGCCACTTGCCTAACCAACTTCTCAGGTGCACAAAGTGCATCTTGTGGCTGTTCATGGTCACGCATCTCAACACATGTGAAGTTGAAAACTGCACTGTGGCGGGCAAGCATTTGGGCGATGGGAAGGTAACCATCTCGGTTACGGGTGTTGTAGTATCCAGCGGTCAGCTCAGGGGCATGGGACCTTGTTCCATAGTGCCAGTGAATACCTGCAATCTTAACTGAAATCTTAACGCCCTTGTCCTCGAATATCGCCTTGGCTGATTGCAGTATCCTCTCACCATGGTTCAAAAGCATTTCAGAATACCAAGTGAGGAAGAACTCCCCATATTGACTATCCCATCCACCACCTTCCTTCTTGAAAAAGTTGGTATCTTCTGGCCAATTGTTGTACTGGCCAGCATCCGTTGGACCGGTGTGTCCCCATTCAGGCTTACCAAAAGCTTCTGCTGCACCCTGTAAGCTACTGATCATGTACTGCAGGGTGATCAATTTAGCAGAACAAATCATCAGTAATAGTAACACCGTTAAACACTAAAACTCAGCATAGAAAACAGAACTTGCTTTATACCTTGTCATAACACTGGAAAGCACCAATTCCAGGGAACTTCCATATTCCATCTTTTTCAGGATAGGATGGATAACGGAGCTCTCCAGCTGGACCCATCCCGACTTGAATTTCCTATATCACACAAGTCATTCGGATAAAAAAAGTGAGCTTTTTACTCTTCAACCAGAAACTCGTGCAGCATAGCTAAAGGTCGAAAAAGCGTAAACTTACCACAATGGTGTCACCTAAGAGATTCTCAAATCTATCTCTAAACCCTCTCATGAAATCAGAATAGCATTGGACAGGAGTCCTTCCTTTAAGAACTGGAAGTGTATCGCAACCAAGCGATACATATTCAAAATTCCTCCTTCCCCACTGATCTGTGTATGCAAGATCTGGATCCTTCTCCATCTCCTCAACAACCCACCTTGGAAGAGGGATCCTGAAATTTCAAAAATCTACTTAAGCAACGCCAATATATTGCGATTAATAGAAATCAAACGCATAACAAAACTCGAATGCTAATTAAACAAAGATAATCCAATTATAAGCATAACATAGATTCTTCATGAATTTTCAATATTCCATTTTACCCTTTTCAGGTTGATTCCAATCTATTATAAAGTCATTTGCCTTTTCAGATAAACTAGTTCTTTAAATAGTTCATTTAGCACACCATATAAAGGAGCATATTCTCACTATCCCACTAAAAGAAGATAACCTTTTTTTTAACTTTCTTCAAATTGATACCTTTTTAACCTTTTCCAGATCCTATGAATCTTTTATCTAAAAGTATTTGTTGAAGAGAAATACCACCTCGACAACGAGGAATGGTATCTCTCAGCTCGATTTGAGCAATCCTTCTCCCTTTAAGCTAGTTTTTGTGACTAAACTAGGCCAAAATCCTAATTTGACATGTTATTATAGTCAGGCCACATCCGATGTGTAAATATCTCGAGTCAGTTTTTGGGTGCGAGTTAGATTCATATTTGATTTGACAGTATTCATTATTCTAAAGTAAGTTAGCTTTACAACAGATCTAGATTTTGAATCTGGCAATCATAAATTTGCGGTTAAACGAAGTAAAAATAGCAGCTGAAAATATACATACGTGCAGGAATCACCGACGTTTCCACCACATTGATGGAAAGACATCACAGCTTGAACTTTGAGTCCATGTTTTTTCGCCATTTCCATAAGCTCAGCATAACCGCCCCAATTATACTCTCCCGGTGCATCTCTCTCCACCAATCCCCACCACACATCCATCATAATCCCTTCCACACCGGCGCTCTTCAACGCCTGTAAACTCGCATTCATCGCCTTCTTCCTATTCACATGATGATCCATTTTCACACTATCCAACGGCATCATAACAAACACCGGAACTCCTTTCTCTTTCTCCGACGAATTCCTAACCTTATATTCTCTCTCAACTACCTCATCTACCTGAGCTTCCATCAACGCTTGACACGCTACCGATAAATCCGGCCGCATTCCTCCTCCCATCATCGGACTCATCGGCGGCGACGGCGACGGCGACACCCTGTCAATTTCAGTTCCTGTTTTTTTTACCGATACTTTTAAATTCGTCATCGGTGTTCTCCACATAGCTGATGTAGCTGAACTCCCCTTCGCCGGAACTTCGCATGAAATTCCACCGGTTTCCGCCGTGAGCGATGTTCCTGATAAGGCACCGATCTGGTGTGGCAGACTCATTGCCATAATAATATTAATTAAATTTTTTTCAGATTAAAATGATGAATTTTTTATTTTTTTTGTTCACCAAATTGATGGAGAAAATGGAGGAGGAGGAGTTAGAATTGTGGTTTATTTATAGAGTATAAGTAAATAAAAATAGAAACTTAGATAAGATATATAAAGATAAAAGGACCGTTAAATTGATGACACGTGTAAGTAAGGACACGTGTTGAAGAACAAGCGATGGCGGAGGCGACGGTTAAGATTGCTTTTGATCACGTGAAGTGGACGGTGGATATTTCGAGACGCGTGAAGGTTCATGTAGCTAAGTATGGGAAGAGTAATGGGGAGAAAAAGTTGTTCATACTTAATTTTCTCATGTCCAACCAATAAATAGTAGTATAAAATAATATTGATTGATAAACATAATATTTTTTTATAAAAAAAAAGTTAACTAAAAATATTAGATTAATAAATATATGACATATTTACAACAATATCAACAAATCTTAAGCTGATGTTGGTCAATCAAGAGTTCTCGCATCCAGAAAATGAAAGTAACAAATAAATGAGAATGCTATGAATTACGATGTAGGTAGACTATTGGATTAAAAATATATCTGAAATAAGGTGTGAGTAGGTGTGAGCGACTTTGAAAGGAAGATAAGATGACGATATTGAGATGATTTGAGCATATAATGATAAGATGTACAGTGCCTCAATGTGGAGGTGTGAAAGGTTATACTACGGATGGATTAAAAAAAAAAGACTGAAGAAATAATATTTAAAAATGTGATTAGACAGAGCATGATAATGTTACAGTTCATCGAGAACATGAATGTTCCAATATTGTAAGTTGTGGAAAACATTGATCAGGATAAAAAAGTAATAGTTAGGTAGGAGTGTATGGACTTGATATCTCATCGATCCAGTATTACTTTTATTTTTTTGTTCTTCAATTTATGTTATTTTGTGTAGTTTGATTATAATATTATTTTATTATTATCGATTGTTTCTTTTATATTCATTACTTTTTTTTCTTAACGGTTTTTTTATTGAGTCATGACAGCCTATAAAACCGATTATTATATTTTTGAGATAAAAGTCAAGTTCTCTATTCAAATCTTATTATAAAATTATACAGTATATATTGTTATCGTTATTGAAGGTATGATAATATTTTTATTATCTCTTCTTCAATTAGGCATTATCCCAATGATATTTCTACAAGTGGGCATTAGACACGTGGCATAAAGAAGAAGGTGCCGTTGAAGATGGAAAACGGAGTATTTTGTCCGTTTATTACTTTTTCTATGGTTACATTTATGTACACGAAACGTAAAAACGAAATATTTTTGGAAGAAAGTGAAGAAAATAATTTTGATGTGACACGTGGTCGTTTTGGACGGTGAATTTATCAAAAGGAGCCACGTAAAATTTGGCATGTACACCTTATTTTATTCAACTTTTTTTTTCTTTCGGTTATAGTAATCACATTATTTTACTCGTTTTAATTTATTTATTTATTTGTGGTCCTTGAAAGTGATTGATATTAACAATGGAAAAAGGGAGGAAATATCATCAATGTATTAAAATTTTATCACTTTTCTTTTACTATAATAATATAATCATATACTGAATTCAAAATTGTTCTTAATGTTAATTTTTGAACTACAATATATACTCGTTTGTTCCATCTATTGGGATATTAATTGTTTTAACGTTAGATTTCGAGTTAAAAACGTCTTCTTATTTAATGGAATTATAATTATAAGATGTTATATTTAGGATTTTAATTAAAGAGATATGTTGGTTTATTGATCAATATGGATCGAATCATAAATTAAAATTTATTCGGGCTAATAGAAAACAATTGTCTGCATTTGATTTCTTCTATACTCTGTGTTTTGCAATTAAGTGAATTTAAAAGAATCAACATGGGTTATGGTGCACTTATGAGAGTGTTTCACCCTTAATCAGAGGTCTTGGGTTCAAGCACTGGATATGAAAAAAATCATGTTGGAAGCGCAACCTCCGAATGGGTTCTGCAGTGCGCGATCTGAATTTAATCGGGACTCCAATGTGAACTCTAGACATCGAAGGAAAAAACCAAAAAAAAAAGTGGAATTTAAAAGAAAATAATGTGTCTTCTTCATTCGAAATTTAGATTTTTGGTTAAGAAAAAATACAAGTCTATATCAATTTCAAATCTAGATTTTAGTCAATTTCTTCATTATTAAATATTGTTGGATTCTTAAAAGTTCAACGTCAACGATCCTAAACAAATAGATTAAACTTGAATGAATCATGGGGAACCCCCCAATCAGGCATGAGCCAAAACAAAGTGACGGGCTTGCTAGCCAAAGAAGGCCAGGAGATGAAACTGGACAAGCTTTTTGAGGAATGAAAAGTTCCACCTTTATTCATTCGAAAAATATTAGAAACAGAGAAAGTAGAAAATCTTCTTCTGCAGCCTGATAAGTCTCAATATAATTTGGATTGTAACCCCGTGAGGAGGCCAGATCATTCGTGCGCTAGCAATAATGCAGCCATCAATGTTTGTATTGATGCGTAATATTACGATACAATATCTCTTTTTTTTAAAAAGAATAAAAAAATCAGGCTATTCATATTCATGTGGATCAAAAATCAATATCGTCTATTTAATTAAAAAATTATGTTATATCATAATTTCGTTAAAAGGAGAGGTATATCTAATCATAAGACAATTGAGATCCATTAAAAGGAGAGGTATTTTGGTAAAAAGACATGCTTAAACCTTCTATATTGTATGTGAAACTTAATAATAAAATGTGTTGGTTTCATTTTTAAGATACGAATAGCTCAAGAATTTCTCAAGCTTAATAAATGGTTTGATTTTAGGCATTTATATTCAAAACTCATTGAATTGATAAAATTGTAATCATATCAGATAAATTTATTTAAAAACATGCTAAATTAATCCGTAAAAGGATAAAATGCTTTTCATGGAGATTTTTTTTATTTCTAAATGATAAAATACTTATTATTTTATTAAAGTAAAATCAGTTTTCTAAAAAGACACATGAACTTTTGCAAGAGTTCTAGTACCGTGAATTAATAGATTTCTTAGCATAGAATTCTTTAAATTTAAAGGAAAATTTTCAATTATGTCATTGCAAACATAATGGTCAAGGGTGGACCAATTGCTAATTTCCACCGCCTTATAAGAAAGTTTATCTAATTTTGATTGAATGGATAATGATTCTTCATGGATATCCAATCAATGGATTATTGGATATGGAACATACCAAAGGAATCTAATAATTGAATTTATTTAGTATTTATATTCACGTAGTAGAAACTAGAAATAATAATAATAATAATAATAATAATAATAATAATAATAAAACTTTACACTAAAATGAACAACCTCGTGAATTTGCAGCTTCTTTTCCTAGTTGATATACATATATATACGAAAATTATACATAATTATGCATACATTATACATATATTCATTAATTTTAGAGCAACTTTCACGTATAACAAATATAAAAATCATATCTATATGTTATAGCTATAGTTTGCATAATTGCGCTCCATAACAAATTTTATGTTTGCTATGGAGCTTTTGATTTGTATAATTCGCTAGATACATCCAATTTTATACAAATTGTTCAATTTTATATAAATTCATTTATACATTATAATTTATATAATAAGATCTATATTTGTATAATTATAAGTGTATAGGACAAACATATATGTATTTATATTTGTATATTCATTTTTCTCTCGCTTTATACAAACACAAACGCATTTTATACATTTGTGCACCGAATGGTTAATTGTATACCGAATTAGATGGCAAAAAAATGGGATGTTTGCTGCGAATTACAAATAAAATAAACTATGGCTATAACATTTAATTTGAATTAATAGTTTGTTGTTTCATATAATTTTCCCTTAATTTTATTAGAGTCGTCAACATGGGCTTAGTCCGTAGGGTTGGCCCAACCCAACCTGTTATTGAGATAGGATTGAATAAGATTTTTCATGCTCATTCAAAACTAGGGCTTATAAGTTCAATCCATATAAACCCTTTACTTTTGAGTCTTGGTCGGGGTTGGGCCGGAGTCAGCCTATGGACCAAAACTATTTATTTAAGTATAACTTACAACAATCTCACTAGTATATGAGTTAATTACTTAAATGCACGTTATGTTGTAATATTATGAATTTTACCAGATTTTGATACGTTCAAATACATATATCTTAGGAACACGGACTCAAAATTAGGTTAATTTGTTCTAGGTATACTCTATTCAAGTGGATTCACATGTATCTATGATATATAGACAAATCTCACGCCCTCGCCTCCCTCTCATCTCGTTTGCCACTCTCTTATCTCGCTCGCGTATCTGGATGCATCACACTAGATAAATGTAGCTCGTATATATAGTATCCTAAATACATGCTAATTACACTAAATTTTTTACTAGTGTTATTAAAACAACACCATTGTTTTTCTTATTTGATTTGAAAGTCTTCTCATTTTTTTGATATTATAGAATTTGAAGTTTGAAAAAAAAAAAGAAAAAAAGAAAGAAGGGCTAGTCCGCCCCAATCCTCAACCCTTCTAGGGTTGGATTGGGTTGAACATTTTTAGGCCCTTTGAAATGAAGGGCCGGCCCGCCCTAGCCCTTCAAAGTCCTTGGCCCACGAGGCTTGGACCAGATGGGACTGTGCCGACCCTTTTTAACAACTTTAAACAATTTTATATAATCTAGGCAATTAGGCAGACAACTATTTGAGTCAAATTTGAAAAAAAGAAGAAGTTACAAATTCATTACTAATTTATGTAAATCAATCACTAAGTAAAATTAATAACGTCTTTAATTGTGAAGTTTCGTGATAAAATTTATCTTTTTTTATTTATAACTAACAAAAAACTGAGACAAACTATTACTAAATTGAAGTAGAGATGAATTTATTATTTAAATACATAATTTATTTGTGTCTAATTTTCTTCCTCTTAAGTAGTGTAATTTTTTTACGAGGATTAAGTACACTCTCGCGTTTAATTTTTAATTGTTGTACTAGTTACTTTTTTTAATTTGAGATATACAAGTCACTAAAATGAGATAAACAAAGTTCTGCAAATTAAAAAAAAAGAAGATATTGACTAGCATGACATAATAAATTTAGAGATTGTTTGATTTTTCGAGATAATGAATAATATTTTCGGACTTAAAGGATTAGGTTATCCTATATAGTACTAGATAGAATTTCCTATTCTAGGACTATTGATATCATATTACAATTAGGCCGCTTATTGGATGGATAATTTTATCTAATGGATATCAGTTTTTAAAATTATGAATCTGCTAGCTAATTTATAAGATATCGATTGGTTGATAACAGATTAACACTCATCAAACAATGTATCAGCTAATTCTATCCTTTTTTTCCATGAACGGTTAAAAATGACTTTTTTTCTTCTTTCTATTTTAAATGTAGTTAAATTATAAAATTCTTCTAATTACAAAAAAAGGGAAAAAGGGTTTGAAATATATTCGAACTTTGACCAAAATTGCTGTAACAATACCGAACTTTAAAAATGACCTTTTACTCCCATGGACTATTTAATAGTGTATTTTAAATGTATATATGTGCCCACACATCATAAATATTGCATCATTATAAATAGTAACGTGTCCATGTGGGCACATAAATACCTTTAAAATATACTATTAAATAGTGCAAGGGGTAAAAGGTCTTCATGAAGTTTGGTATCGTAATAACAATTTCAATCAAAATTGAAGTATTTTTCAAACCCTTTTCCCAACAAAAATATATATAGATTAATAGTAATATAGTAGTTAATAAAAGAAAAGTAAATATGTTTTCAAGTTTTTTGCGGCACGACCTTAGGACGGATTATATGTAATTATATATTATTGAAAAATATTAATACTAATAAGCCAATAAGTCAATTTTGCAGTTGGCTTATCGGTTACAATTTGATTTTGAACACCCCTAATTACAATAATACATTCTTCCGTTCTTTTTCAGTTGTCATGTATACTAAAAGTACTTGTTTCAAATAGTTATCAATTTAAACAATCGAGAGAGAATTAATTATCGTTTTCTAATTTTGCCCTTAACATTAATTATTTTAGTAATCACAAATCGCAATATTTGTACCTCACGCGCAAAGGTCATTTCTGTCATTTTACATCAAAGTAAACATATTACTGTCCGATGCCGGAAAAATCCTCCAAACTCTCAAAAAAACACCTTCCGTCGTCTTCTTCATTTTTCTCATTTTCCCCTAAATTTTTTCTCTTCCCATTTTGCCCTTCTACAAGATCTCTAAATCCTCCATACCTCTATATTTTCCGGTGTAAATTTCCACCAAATTCAAGGGCATTTTCGGATAATTTAATCGATTTTTTTTATTTCGCCGGAGAAGTTCCATTGGAAATGACGGGAAATATCGGGGCATAAGTTATTCGTTTGTGGGGATAGAATTATGAGGGGATCTCTTTGGCCGGAGAATTCAAGCAGTGATTCATCTACGTCAAATCCGATTCATGTAACGCCGCCGGCGCCGCCGGGATGGAATTCTCCTTCTCTTCCGATTGAGCAAAACCCTAATTGCAAAAACAGGTCTTTGTTTTGATCCTGAAACCCTGAAGATTGAATTTTTGTTGATTTTGGATTAATTTCATTCAAAGATCTGGAATTTAGTTTAGTTTCAGCTTATTCGATGCTAAATTTCGAGGCTTTGATTGGTTTTATTGGAAATAGAATTGGAAATTCATGATTGATCTGAGTTAATATAAGTATGATATTTGCATCTTTTAATTTAATGAGACTGTATTACACAATATTATAAACTTAGAGGCAGACCTGCAGTTGGAATTTTTTCTGGTGAACTAAGTTTGGTATTTAAGCGGAGAAGGGTTGAAGCTGAAAACAACTGTTTGTTTTTTGGTTAATTAAAAATATTAACCAAAATATATGTGAGTTTTATCTATTATGTTGGCTTACTTATTGTTAGCTTAAAAGGGTTCATAGTGATATGGATAATTGTAATGCTTATGATATGGTTGCTACTGGAATATGTCTTTGCATAAAATGATTGAACTTCAGCTTTAATTGGGGTGAGTTTAGTTTGAAACTATTTTCGCGAAGATGGGAAATATATCAGTTTTTAATTGTTTAATGCTGTATTTAATTATATTAGAATTGCGGAATAGCATAGCGGAAATGACCTTCAACTTCCTGCCTTGAGTGGGTTCTGGTGTGGGGTGGGATGGTGGTGTTTACTTTATAAAAAAAAGGATATGTTTATGATACACATGGGTAAGTGTTGCGAGTGTTTTCTTATTTTTCTCAAAGATTAACTTTTGTGGTTATGTGCGAAGGCGCAAAATTTGTAAATTAGATTGCACAAATATGGTTGTATTTTGGTTGCTGAGGTGGTTTATTTTCTTTGCCAGATGTGGTAATGTCTTTCAGCTACTAACGAGGAGGGAGGTATCTCCTCGAGCTAAGCGTAGTTCTAAGAAGTTTTGGGATGAGAATTCTAAATATTGTGCTCATTCCTATGAGAAGTTAAAAAGCCAAGTAGCAAGAGACCCGAGACGGGGTCTTATATCATGGTAGTTATGTTTTATCAGCTTTTCTCTTTCCCATGAAGTTAATATAGTTGCAAATCTTCATTTTTGCTTTCTGATTTCGTCTCATTTAATTTTATCAGGGTAGAGGCAGAATCATTGAGACATTTTTCAGCTAAGTATTGTCCACTGTTGCCTCCGCCTAGGTCTACAATTGCTGCGGCATTCAGTCCTGATGGGAAGACACTTGCTTCTACTCAGTCAGTCTCTCTTTTAATACATAGACATGTACAATCTATCATGTTATGCATTATAGTGTCTTGCTGCTTAGATATGAAATTGTTTATCTAATAAAATCTTTCGAGTCCAAGTGTGCATTATATACACATTTCTAAATCCTCAGTGACTATTCATATCATAAAAAAAGAAAAATGAAATCCTTTGTCAATATTCGTGAATTGAGAACAAAGGCAAACACTCCACTTTTATCGCGCTGTGCATTTTTTTCTTTTGGCTTGTATCAAGTTCATTGACGTATTCTGTTACCATGATGTCAGTGGAGATCACACGGTAAAGATAATTGATTGCCAAAGCGGGAAATGCTTGAAGGTGTTAAGTGGACATCGCAGGACTCCTTGGGTGGTAAGGCTGTTTTGACATCTTCAGTCACCTGAAATAGTTGTGCTGCATTCTTGGATTATCTGATTATCTACTTGGGAAATATATTTCAGTCCACTAGGCAATACTGATACTGATTGAAAATGCTGAGATTTTGGATTGACAATATAGTTGGCTTTACAAAATGTCGAAGTATTATGTTCTTTTAACTTAATGCTTATGGATGTGCTTCTAAGATGGCTAAACTATCCTATTTGGTTTAAATATTAATGCAGATAAATGCTTGGTATCTATCTAAAAAATAGAGAGATAAATGTTTGATGTTTGCTCACAGGTCTAAGCCTAATTCATTTCATTTGAACCCCACACTTATGGAAGAGGATTGAACTTTATGAGGCTTTTGTCTATTGTCTGTAGTTTTATTTTGAAAGCCTCTGGTGGTTTTTTTTTTTTTTTTCATACGTCTTGGCTGTGTTGATATTTCTTCTCTTGCCTTTGAATATCTCATTCCTCAATTATATTTAGCATTGTGGTTGGGACTTCTGCAGGTTCGTTTCCATCCACTGTACTCTGAGATACTTGCAAGTGGAAGTTTGGACCATGAAGTTCGTTTATGGGATGCAAAAACCGCCGAGTGTATAGGATCACGTGATTTTTGTAATAACCTGTAACATCTTAATGGTTGAACAAAAAAACATTACTCTTTACTAATTTTTTTTGTTAATTAATACATATGGAAAATTTATCTTCCAGACCGTCCTATTGCATCCATTGCCTTCCATGCCCAAGGGGAAGTTCTCGCTGTTGCTTCAGGGCACAAGGTAAGAAATTTGGCAATACATAGTGGTTTGTTCATTGCAAGTTCTGGTGTAATGACGATGTTTCAATATATCGTAGCTGTATATGTGGCACTACAACAGAAGAGGGGAGGCATCTTCACCAGCTATCATACTAAAGACAAGACGTTCACTTCGTGCTGTGCATTTCCACCCACATGGCGCCCCATATCTTTTAACAGCTGAGGTGTCATTCTGGTGCTGTTACATTGAGTTTTAACTTATGAATGCCTGTAAATCTTATGAACCCTTTTGTTTTTAGGTCAATGATCTGGACTCATCAGATCCTTTAATGACATTTGCAACTTCTCTGGGTAACTTGCGGTATCCTCCTCCTACTGTGTATTTGACAGATGCTCACTCCACTTATCGATCTGCTTCAGCGAATGAATTGCCTATCATGTCTCTACCGTTCATGATCTGGCCATCAATCGCTAGAGGTGATCCTAGAATGCCTTTGCAGCAGAGCAATGCAGACATGGGTTCTGACAGTACACAGAACAGAGCAGACACTTCTGCATCTGTCCGACTTCTCACTTACTCAACTCCTTCTGGCCAGTATGAACTTTTATTGTCCCCTGTTGAGCCAACTTTATCTCCTGCACAAGAAGCTCAGACTAGTTCCTCTGTTAGGGATACAGAGAATGCATCTAACCCTGTAGTTGATCCTATGGAGACTGATGTGCCCACTGAGGAGAGAAACAATCAGTTTTTTCCTTTCAGTGACCCTGCATACTGGGACTTACCATTCTTGCAAGGATGGTTGATTGGCCAAAGCCAAGCAGGCCGACGAGCGATTCATTCTGAGCATAGTGGTGCCACGAACATTGTATCAGCTTATGGTGAAGTAGAACATCCTCCTGCAGTCCCGTCTATCATTTCAAACAGTAATCATCCAAGGTCTGGAAGATCTGGTTCTCGGCACCGTTCTTCACGCTCTAGAGCAATACCTGTTGCTGGATCTGGTGATAGTGCTGTTCCCATTAACATTGCACATAATGAAAGTGATTCTCAAGCTTTTATGAGTCAGTTCCAGTCAGAGATAGCTACTTCCCTGACTGCAGCAGCGGCTTCCGAATTGCCTTGTACTGTGAAACTCAGAGTGTGGCCTTATGATATTAAGGTTCCATGTGCGCCGCTTGATGCTGAAAAATGTCGCTTAATTATACCACATGCTGTGCTCTGTAGGTGAGATAATTTCTGTTGTCGCTTAACGATACCACATGCTGTGCTTTGTAGGTGAGATAATTTCTATTGTTTGAAAGCTTTGGCTGAGGTCTTGATATGCCTTGAAGTAGGCTATTTAGCTGTTCTCATGTTGTACTAGATGCTTGATCTAATTTTCTCTTAGGGATAATTGATGATTCTCCTCTTACCGTCGTTTGACAACTCCTAATTGTTATGTCATTGTAAAACCTGACATCACGTGCAATTAACTGTCCTTAGTGCTTACATGATATACATTATTTATTTCAGTGAAATGGGTGCCCACTTTTCACCATGTGGAAGATTTTTAGCAGCTTGTGTTGCTTGTATCAGTCCTAGCATGGAAGCTGATCCTGGTTTCCATGGACAATTTCGTCATGATGCTGCAACTTCACCTACCAGACATCCAATTGCAGCCCACCCGGTTATGTATGAGCTACGTATATATTCCTTGGAGGAGGCAAAGTAAATACCCAATTTAATGGCTTTGTTTTCTTTTCCTCTCTGCTTACACTTGCTACTTTTTTTGTCCTTCAGTCTTTGTTTCTTTTCATGTCTTTGTTTGGTGGTCATTTGGGAAATCTATTTCGCTGTTGCAGTTTTGGTAGGGTGCTTGCATCTCGACTAATTAGAGCTGCTCATTGTTTGACTTCAATTCAGGTTAGTACTCCTCGGGCTCTGCACATATTGGTTTATAATCCTAAATTATGTTTTGTGGTAAGATTTTGTGGTTTTCTGGGAGTATGAACTATAGATGGTTTTCTTGTTGTAGCATTTTTGTCTTAAACCTTTGAGGAAGTAAAAACAAAATATGAATTGTTAGATGAGAACAAAAATGACGGGGAAGCTCTCTCTCTTTATTTTGTTTGGATATGAAGTTTAAAACTGGTTGAGCACTTGTTCAATAAGAAATTGTGTCCTGGGCACAAATGTTGATCCTTCCTTTGGAGAGTAGAATTTCTTTTTGTTTGAAGTTCCTATAGGTTGGTGGTGTACCTTATCTTGTTTCATTCACTTCTATACTTCGTTATATTTGATTTTGCTTACTGTTTAGTTATAAAGGTAGTTCTTTCTGTGCATTGTTATTTGCACAAAAAGAATCTAACTTTTTCCTGGATAATGAAATGTGTCTCCACATGATTTCACTAGTTAAGAGATGTTCACAATGGCATTTTTATGAAATAGACCTTTAAATTGCAGTAATAATTGCTCTTATGGACTGAAATGTTATCTTTCTGATATGAGAAACTGATTGTGCCTCCACATCTATTGAAAATGCAGTTTTCTCCAACTTCTGAGCATCTTTTACTTGCCTATGGACGTCGCCATGGTTCACTTCTGAAAAGTATAGTGATTGACGGAGATACAACTCTACCTGTTTACACTATTCTTGAGGTGAGTACCTGATTATATCCTGGCATCTTATGGAATGTCAGTTTTTCACCACCACCAAGACTGGGTCATGGTAGCACACTTCTTATTTTCGGACATCGTAAAAATGATTGACATAATTATATGACTTATGGAAGTTTCAAGAGTTCGGTTTTAAACCTGATAAGGTTTTTGTTCTGTCACGTACATTTCTTATAAGTTCTTCAATATATTTCATCTGCTCTTTGCAAACATGCAAGGGGTTTTGACTTCTTAACATCTGAGCCAATCAATCTAGGTTATGAACAGTTGGTTCTAGAGTGTAGTTAATAACAGAGGGTTAGCCATATAATTCCTTCTGACCCGTGTTGCGTCACCCATGTTTCACTATGGTATGTCCATGAAGGTTTGATTATTGATATGGCACGAGAATATGTTGTGCACTATTTACAAATTAGATGAATTTAAATTACATTCCACAACTTTGAAGAATTTACCTTTGATTTCATGCTACTATGTTTTTCTTCTCTTTGTACAGAAAACTCAAATTGCCATTTTCTTCTTCACATCTGTCATTGGTCACATGACATGTTGGTTGATCTAATTTAATAACCTGTACCTGTCAAATAGTATGACATAAATGGGATTGTGGAGACTATTTTCAACTGCACTGCAACCTAAACTAATTTTAGAAGCACAACCTCATTTCCTTACTAAAAAGGGAAGAAGAAGTACAACCTCAACTACTACACGTTGGTCCAAAACAAGTTGGGGTGGGCTAGGTGAAGTGATGCAGAATATTTTTAACTTTAGAAAGACTGGATTTAAGTTGATGAAGATGGGGATAGATGAACTGGAGCTACTATAGCTTGATATGCAAGTGCAGTAACAATGTGTTAAGGACACTTTTAAGGTTGAAGAGGCCCAATTTAATTAGTTTACTAGTATGTCACGATAATTTCTTCTTTTGTGTTGATGCACTTTGTTTTTGAACAACTTAAAAAGGAAGAATTATGCTCCTGCTCACATTTTACTGAGATTATTTGGCTGAACCTGAAAGAAGAATGAATTTGGTTTGTTCACAATATCGGTGTATATATTTATTGTCTCTAGTTAATTCAGATTGTGCGTCTTTGAATCAGGTCTATAGAGTTTCGGATATGGAACTTGTGAGAGTTCTTCCCAGTGCAGAGGATGAGGTTAACGTTGCTTGTTTCCATCCTTTGGTTGGTGGTGGCCTAGTATATGGAACTAAGGTAGTTATGCAGGCATTGTATGAGTTTCTCATTTTTTGGTTTCAACTATAAAATTGTTCATATTCTCAAAAGTATTCATCTTTTTTTTTCACCTTAAATTGTGCAGGAAGGAAAATTGAGGATCCTCCAATTTGATAAATCAAATGGTTTGGAATGTACAGTATCCTGTTCCCCTGATGAAGACATGCTCGAGGTAGTCTAAAGCTTTAATTCAAAGTTTATCTTATTCTGGTTGGACTTTTATTAATCATGACTTTAGTAGAGCAACAACTTGATCCTGCTGCACCAATTGGATTTTTTTTTGGGGGTGGGGGATGATTGGTTGGTGGGTACAGTCAGGAGTATTTGATATCATAAGCTCTCTTTCTTAATATACTTTAGATTAAGTTGTTGGAAGGTGTGGATTTGAAGATCAGTCGGGAAACGTGACTGATCACATACACTCGTAACAACCATTAAAGGTAACAGAGAGAAAATGAAAAGGGGAAGAATAGTAGTCCAAAAATTGAGCTAGCTTTGTATGAATTAAGGGCGGGAAAAAAGAATCAGGATATGGACACTCCAGTCACTTGACAAGTACCGACTCCCTCTAGTGATGTGGTTGCACCTTTGGGAACCGAAGCCAGTCATCAAGTTTATTTGTATGAATTAAGGGCGGAAAAAAAGATTCAGGATATGGACATTCCAGTTACTTGACAAGTACCAACTCCCTATAGTGATGTGGTTGCACCTTTGGGAACCGAAGCCAGTCCTCAAGTTTATTTGCATAATTTTGTGTCAACTTGAACTGTAATACAACAACAACAACATGCCCAGTGCAATTCCACAAGTGAGGTCTGGGATGTATGCAGACCTTACTCCTACCTTTACGGGTTAGAGAGGTTGCTTCTGATAGACAACTAGAACTAAAATCTTTAACCAAAAAAATAATAATTTTCCATGACTGATGCCCTGGGGGTTTTGGTGTGGGATATTCATTTCTGCTAATGACTTTGTTATTTTGCAAATGTGATGCAGGTCCCAACATATGCTTTAGAAGGCTAGAAACTGTTGAAGTCAGCAGATGGTTGTAGTTGTAAAACTTGGTAACTATCTCTTTTCTTTTCCATGTTTCTGTCAATTGTTGACATATTGATGCTTCTGGCTTCTTTCCTATGCTTTCACATACATCCTTATGAATTGAAACCTGCTTCTTGAAACCGATTTTGGATGAGAGCCCTTATGGATTGGGGTTGTTTGACTAAGATTTAGATATGTTTGTTGATCTACTTGATAGGAGGAAACATATGACTAAATAGTACGTTTTTTATGTCTATTTTATTTTTAATCCATGGACCAATTTGTGTTTTGATATAACCCTGAAATTTATCAAAACAACTATCCATAATAGAAAAAACAACAAATAACAGTTTGGAGGGAAGTACCAAACTGATGGAATTTGAAAGTCAATTCACCCGGGAAAGTTGATTCATGTGCCACTGGGTTGCATGAATTCCAATTCTTCATTTGTTTTAATTTCAGTCCTGAGTCATGTTCTGTCATCTTTAACCATCACTGTCAAGTCATTTTTTCATGAGAGAGTAGGGTTATACATCTTGATTATGTTCTTTTGATGTTCCTCTGAAACATTTCGTTCTTTGTCTAACACATGCAATTATTCAGGGTGTTACGAAAATATACATATCAGGACAATGACTGGTGGCTTCAAAGTTGAGTGTGTTGCTGATGGTTTGCTGTATAGTTTGTTGAATGCGTGCCACTGGTGGCAAAGAGAGGATTCTTACTTCCGGTTGTGTACTTACATTAGACATTACAGACTGACTGATCTTTTTCGTGCTACGAGGGAGTGCAAAAAACGTTGTGCTTAAGGTGGCTTCAGGAGAGCTGAGAAAATACTAACATGATAGAAGAGGAAATGTCATCGAAAAGTTGGGATGGGTGAAAAAGTTTGCTGTTTCTGCAAGTTTGACATTTCGTTGTATTGATATATGGCTTCAAATGTACATCAGAAATTGAAATAGACTAGTTGGTTTTCTTTCAAGTGAAGGTTCAAGAGAAAAAAAAAAGAAAATTTCCAGTCACAAACATGCAAGTGTTTATATGTATTCAACATTTTGTACTTTTTAATGGTTTCTGTTTTGTAGACTAATGGTAAAAGAAAGAAAAAGAAAAGAGTTGGTTTTCCATTTTTACTATAAATTGAATTCTACCAAGTTTGATTTGACAAAATTATTTAGTTAATCTACTTTAATTGGTATATGTTCATTAGATTGGAAAGGAGGATATGTAGGGTATAATATAAAACTCCTTCAGTTTCAATTTGCTTTGTCCTATTTTGATCTGACACGGGATAAATAAATTGAAACGAAGGGAGAGTATGTATGTGTTTAGTTTAAGTTCTCTCTATGAATTGCTGGAGCTATTGGAACCTTCCAGAAACTATGGTATGAGTTGAGGGTTTATTAGAAATGACTTTATAGTCTTAAAATAAAGGTAAGATTGCATACACACTACACTTTCAGAGAATCGGATACTATTAGATTGAGTCTATTATATTCTGAGTTTCATATCTACTTTTAAAAAAAAGGGGAATAACGGATGAAGTAATACTGAAAAAATATATTTATTTAACTAGACAAAATTATACTTTAGTTTTTTTAAAAGAAATTTTCAAATCCAACTTATCTGTTTTCTAACTTACTATTCACTTTTAAAAATTTATTTAGAGATATTCAAGTCTTCTAATTGAAACATACTTTGTCCTTGAAACACATTAATGACATATTTTTCCCTTTAGCTTCACATTAGATTTTAAAGTCGGTCAATCATCTTCTTTTTTCGTTCTTACTCGGAAATTTCAACTTCAAGATTTCTTTGAATATGAAGGCACATTCGTTAAAGTACATTTTACGATTTCTTGATGACAACTCAAATTTAATAGAACTCCAATACTAACATTAAACACCGAGTATTTATAACATGTGTTTTATATCACTTTAAAATGTCAAAACCATCCAGCACAAATATTTGGGGCTATATACAATTCATTTCTTCAAATAGTCATATTTGAGAGGATAATGTGATGAGTAAAATTGGCCAATGGAATGGACTGAAGACCACCATCAATAAGGGTGATGGTGGTCTTCTTCATCTTCACTTACCCTTAAACCCCAGCCCTTCTCTTCTTCTTTTCTTTACTCAAAAACCCAATTCTTTAAACCCTCCAAATACACTCTCTTCTCATTTTCAGAAGCAGCAGCCCCTTCACATCTGCTGCAGCAGGTCTTCTAATAAGTGGGACTCAAATGCTGAGTCTATCAAGAACCAGAATTTTAGTAATCTTGAAGATGAGGAAGAGGAGCTTGATGAGGATGGATACTTGGAACAAGGAGCTCAATTTTTTGCTGAGTATATTGAAAGTATTTGGATCTTTAAGGTAGTAACTTTTCTGCTTCTCCCTTTTATTTCTTGAATTATAAACTTGTGTTCCTGTTTTTTTACCTGTGAAGTTTGGTTTCTTTTTGGCATTTTGGGTACTTGAATTTTGGGTTTGCTGCTTAAAGTTTGGATTTTTTTGCATGGATATGGAGTTTTGACATTTTTGGGTACTTGAATTTTTGGGTTTGCAGCTTAAAGTTTGGAATTTGTTTTGCATGGATATGGAATTTTGACATTTTGGGGTACTTGAATCTTGGGTTTTCAACTTAAAGTTTGGATTTTGTGCATGGATATGGGGTTTTTACATTCTTAGGTACTTGAATTTTGGGTTTTGAGCTTAAAGTTTGGATTTTGTTTTGCATGGATATGGGGTTATGACATTTTGGGGTACTTGAATTTTGGGTTTTCAGCTTAAAGTTTGGATTTTTTTGTATGGATTTGGAGTTTTGACACTCTTGGGTAGTTGAATTTTGGGTTTTAAGCTTAAAGATTGGAAATTTTTGGCATGGATATGGAGTTTTGACATTTTTGGGTACTTCTTGGATTGAAGGAAGATGAGGTTTTTGTGGAATCTGTACTTTAACCTGAACCCATTGTCTTTCCTTTTGAGAAAGTGTAGTATTGATAAGAAGAATATTGCTTGTTGAAATGATCAGCTAAATTATGAAGGAAGTTGTTATTTTGTTTCATTTTTTCTTTAGTGTGAAGTGATGTTTTTGGATTATGCTGAGACTGAACCAGATTGCTTTTGTGTATTTAGATACATAAGTTTGATTTTGAATTGAGTGAATTTAGTATAATGTTTTCTTGAAATGATAGGTTGTGTTCTTTGAGTTCAAATTGTTGAAGTACATGATTCTAACTTAGTGAATTTAGTATAAAACAGTTGACTGTTCCAAGATTTTCCGTTATGGAACAATGTGTAGAGTGTACGTGGCCTTACCCCCCTACTTTGTGAAGATAGAGAGGTTGTTTCCGATAGGCTCCAAAGTAACTTCCGTTGAAGTGAAAAATAGGATGCTCATGATAATGTAGGCATAGGTTGATGATATAAGAGAATCGGATAAGAACTTCAACATTGAACTAGTTTCCTATGCTAATTATTCTTCTGAGATCTTCCATGAGTTTCGTACGTTCTTCCTGTATAATAAATTACCATTTGTCCTCAAACGTCCTCCGCCCAAGCTTTTCTTCTAGTCTTATGCCCTATAGAATCTTCCAAAATCTGAAAGTTTCCCCTATCCACTGTCCATGTCCAATATCCTGGCTCCACCGCAACTTATGAGTATAAATCGTGCATTATCTAACTGCAGTACTACTAACCAGGATCGAGGCTTTGGACTAGAAAGGCTCTTTGATTCTTGATAAATCTGTTAATATAATCATTTAAGAGCTATGTTCGATGTGTTCTTCTATGCTTTCAGTAGCTTTCTTTTCACTACATTTTCGTCTGACTTACTAAGTATAGCTATCTAACTAGTGACTAGTCTTGCTAAAACTTTCTCGAGTAGAAATTGAAACGTAGGTAAGATGATTTTTGTCAAATAACTTACAAGTTATCATTCTTGGCCAGTGCAGGTTTTCTGCTCCTACGGTTTTGTGTTTCTACCAATTCTAATAGTATTGATTTCTACTGGAGGAGCTAAAGCTTTTGTTATGGCATTCGCCCTTCCCATTGGACAATCCACACTTTTTTTTGCAGTCCAAAAGATACTGGACGTGATACAAAACAAACCAACGCGCAAGAGTAAACCTAAGAAGAGACAGCGCGCTGCTCCCACCTCAAGCAAGACAAACTTTTGGAGAAGAGGAGGAAGCTCCAAGACACGAAAGAGAAAGACAGGCTATCAATCATGGGTGTCCAACGATGACGTTTCAGCTAGAAAGGATGACCGAGAGGTATCTAGATATGGAGGGTGGGATGAACTTGATCAAGAAATGCAATCTAGCAAAAGCTCATTTGAAAGTTCAGCTCAACCATCAGCTGAAACAGCAAAAATACCTGTGGAAAAAGGTAAGTTAAGTAGACCAGAAGCGACTAGCGATACGCCCCTTTTGTTAAGATTATTGATTTCCATGTTCCCATTCTTGGCTTCATGGACTAAGTTGCTATAAATAGACAGATTTTGTTGTCAATTTGAGTTACTCCAGTGCAAAGGCGGAGCAAGATTTTTGAGTCTATGAGTTCTGGATGTAGAACACATAGCTTATTGGATTCTCAATAAACTATATATGTATACATATTAAGTGGATTTTTAAGCACAAATACAGAGTTCGAGCCTAGATTTTTGAGTCTTCAGTTTTGGATGTAGAAAACATAGCTTATTGGATTCTCGATAAACTATGTATGTATACATACTAAGTGCCTTTTTAAGCACAAATACAGAGTTCGAACCTAGATTTTTGTATGTAGAAAACATAGCTTATTGGATTCTCGATAAACTATGTATACTTATTAAGTGGCTTTTTTAAGCACAAATACAGAATTCGAGCCAAAATAATGAGTTCTGGATGTAGAAAACATAGCTTATTGGATTCTCGATAAACTATATATGCATACATATTAGGTGCCTTTTTAAGCACAAATACAGAGTTCGAGCCAAAATGGTATGCCTCATAACAGATGCAAAAAAGTGGTGGTTTAATTGGAGCAGCCCATCAGGCGTTACTGAACTTGGTAAGCACTGACCCGTTATCCTTCCACTGCACAGAGCGGGAGCTGTTCGTTGCTCTGTGAAACCAGCCTCACGCAGTCCACCCCACTTTAGGAATCAAGCAGCCCATTCTTTCGATTGAGCCACGTAATCCAACTCTGCGCTTGGAGAGGGCAGGCCAGACACTAGCCCACCAAGCCCAACCATCTGGGACAGCCCAACATTCCACCACACTAATGCCCCCACTCGGGTTACAAGCCAACGTTACTAAGCTCGGCGATAATATAAGGTTCACCAGATCAATATATAGTACCAAAGTTGGGTTTAAATTTTCGATGTGGTACTTACAAAGACAAAAACAAAAGCTTAACTTTATTCAATGAGTGGATAAAATATAGAATAAAGTATTTTATTGAATCTTTAATTAAAGATTATCTTATTTACTAATTATGAAATTATATCCAGGCAAACATAATATATATAAAGAAAACACAATTCTATTAATTCTCAAACTATACTTTAATTTTTAATTCTGCTAGTATATTAGCAAAAATTTCATCTACCAAGAATTATGATCTATGCTTATGTCTCAAAATAAGTAAGAAATAAATATACAAATCCTCACTAATCGTGCTTTTGTATTTCAAATCCTGATTATGTATAAAAATAGCTATATCTCGGTTCCTAAATGAGTTGAGAATCCGGTATATAAATCATCAATGATCATATTTCTCCACTTGAGTTTAAGTCATTTTAGTCTACTGACTGACCTTCTATCGTAGTTCAAAAATAAAAAGTGGTGGTTTAATTGAAGCAGCCCATCAGGCGTTACTGGACTTGGAAGGCACCGACTCGTTATCCTTCCACTGCTCAGAGCGGGAGCTGTTCGTTGCTCTGTGAAACCAGCCTGACGCGGTCCACCCCACTTTAGGGGTCAAGCAGCCCATTTCTTCAATTGGGCCACGTGATCCAACTCTAAGCTTGGATAGGGCAAGCCAGAAATTAGCCCACCAAGCCCAACCATCTGGAAAAGCCCAACATTCCACCACATTAATGCCCCCATTTGGGTTACAAGCCCACATTACTAAGCTCGGCTCACAAAGTTCTCTTTAATTCTATTAAAAAGTAGTAAATGTTCCTATTCTATAACGATGTGGGATAAATTCATTTTCAGTCTCAAAAAGGAATGTTAATGTGTACATTTTCTCTACTAATAACCACTGCTAAAGGTAACATTGTGAATGATGCAACCATTCTACGTAATAGTAATATTCCCTTCGTTTCAATTTATATGATATTAGTTAAGTAAATACGAAATTTGAGAAAGAATTAGTCGATATAATAGTATTAGTTGAAACATTTTACATAGTAGTAATACTCCCTCTGTGTCATTAATCACTTACACTTTCTATACTTTAGTGAATTAGTCGAAATATGTACATGCTAACCGATCACCACAGTTTTAGTTTTCGAAAAGTAAAACATGTTTTTTTATATTTGATAAGCAAAATTAAAGGTTGCTACATTATTAAGAGTTCTTCCCATGATAAACTTGGAAAAAGAACACACAACTCAACAAAAAACACTATAACATTAATGAAAACTCAAACTATCATCTCTTTTAAAAGATTAAACTTTTTAACGAGAGTATACTTTATTATGTAATGTCACAACACGTTATATATCACGTGTGGACCTGATTCTTTTTTCATCACTTAAGCGTAGACAGATGGATTGGCGAGGAGGTATGCTTCAACAGTCTTGAAAAGTTCCATTCCTTGTTTTTGGCCTTCATTGTGTTCTTCATCCTTCAACACATAATCACCTTTTGTGTGGTACTCAGTTATACACTTGCAAACACATCCTCCATTTCCATGAGCTTCAAATTTGAGATCATAGGAAATGGAGTCAAGTTTGTCTCCAAGAACATCTCCTTCAATCATTGAATATTTGGTCACCAAATTCTTGTCATCAACAACATGAATCTTGTGCTTCAAGTACTTCATTGGTGAACCTGCCATTTACAAATTATTGCAATTATTCCCAAAAATGAGCTTAACGAGCCGAAGGTCTATCAGAAATAATTTCTTTACTCCACAAAAAATAGGTTATGGTCTACATACATCTACCTCCCCAGACCCCATTTGTGCAAATATACTGATAAATTGTTGGTGGTATTTTATTTTATTTTGGAAAATGTAAAAGTCAATATTTTGATCAATGTTAAAGAATTTTTTATCGGAAACTCACATGTATGATATTTTAGATACGAAACTCTTATAATTGAAATGCTTTAGATGTGTTTTTAACCCTTCACTCATAGAATTGAATAAGTCGTATCCACTAACGATACAAAAAATATTTACACAATCAGATCAATTATTATATTACCTTCAACAAAGTTCATCTTTTTGATGCTTCCATCTCCCTCAGCCTCAATGTTCTTAACTTGTGGTATCAACTTAGGAATAAGATTGTCAGAATCAACAACCAAGGCTTTGAACAACCTAGTAGGGGCAACTGGTGTTGTGGTCTCATATGTATAGGTAGTGACACCCATGATGTTATTAGAGATATTGAAGACACAAAAAAAGGATATTAGAGATATTGAAGACACAAAAAAAGGATATATAAAATGTTATGTGTAAGAATGTTGTGAGATGTGTGATAATGAAATATTGTTAGATGGTATTTATAGGTAAAAAAATAAAAAGTTACACTCTCAGAGTTAAATTAACAATTAATTCCTTTTACCTTAATTTCAACATTCAAAGTAGTCCATTTTTGACATTTGTGTCATTTTATCTAGATGTTCTTGAAATGTACATTCTTTTTTATATTAAATTAATAGTACTATCTTAGATATTGTCGTTGGAGAATTTTATGTTTTATTTGATTTTTCACCTCATATTTGGTACTCGTTTTAGAGCCGGATAGGGCACTGTTTGAGAGGTAGCGTTTCCTACCAAGGATTTTTTTCATACCTAAAGCTTAAATCTAAAATCTTTGATTAAGAAAAGAGCAGTTTCATCCACTGCACTCGCAGAGAACTTTATGTTAAATGGTCTAACAATGAGGCTTACTGACACATGGTTATGGGTATATTATATTTTGTGTTCAAACCTTCAAAGTTCTTTTTCTATTTTTTTAACTCTATTATTAGTTCATCAATTATATAAGCTATGTGTTATAAATAAGAGAGTACACTTTAAAAGACTAGTTTGATTTTTAGTTTATATATTCATTTACATTGTTCTTTTTAATGGGTGATAGAAAATTGACACATAAATGTTTAGTGGTTAATAAATCTCTTTCATCTTGCTTATAAATTGCATTCTTGAGGTAGTTAAGACAAAGTATTAATGTGGGAAAAAAATGAAAATTTTGGCACACTCAGGTTTTTTATTTTCCTTAATGACATTCACTATTTATTTATTTGGATCATGTTTGATTAGTATAAAGAAAATATTATTTCAAAAATATTTAAGTTTAATATAGGCAAATACTATGATATCGGACCGACTCTCAACTTAGATGCCTACTCGAGACCAAATCTTGACCCGAGTTTGGGTTGGGAATATGGGGTCAAGATGGGGTTGGGAATAACTCGTGTCAGGGTCCAGAATTAGGGTCGAAATTAGGTGTCAAGTCCTAGAGTGAGGTCAAGAGTCGGTATTCAACATTCGATAGAAAAAAAAAGTTTTTACTTTACGAAGAAAAGTCATTTTTCTTAAATTTTTTTAAAAATAAGTTTATTTAGAAAAGATTTTCAAAACATTTAAGCTAAAACAACCAAACATGAAAAATTTAAAAATATTTTCTTCATACCAAACACATCCTAGATAATACTTAGGTCATAGCTTAATTTATCCAACTCAATTTTATTTTCTTATTTGCTTATTTATTTTCATTATTATTAATTACCAAATCAAACTATTAAATTTTTTTCCTTTTATATATGTGTATGACGTATCAAACAAATAAAACCCAAAAAATTAGTTTTTCTATCTTCTCATGTAAGTTCTTTTATGGGTCAACTAGGAAAATGCCCGAAATGACCCGCCATTTAGTGGGTATTTAATTTCAATTTAAAATTTAGGATTAAATTTTAAATAGAATTGCTTTTAAAAATTTATCAGTCAAATAGAAACTACTATTCCTCAAAAGTTCAAAGCTATTTATGTATTATTTTATGATAGTTAATATACGGATAATTAAAGCCTGCATAATTAATCTCTACATAAAATAATTTGTAAATTTGTCTTAACTGATTCATATATCATAAAATTGCATAATTTTAATCAGTTATCAAACAATTTCTAATTTTATTCATTTCATCACATTTTTTTTGATGATCGAGTATATGATAGTACTATGGATAAGAAAATAGAAGAAGGTAAGTGGTAACTATATAATCTTTAAGAAAACAAAACAATAATCCCTACTTAAAATATAGTATATATATATTATCTTTTGAATATCTAGTTGCAACAAGATTTTGAAAAAGTCGTAAATTTCTATCTAATCATCAAATTAACATAAAATAATTAACATGAACATGCTATATTACTTTATCTTATTATATATGCAATATTCAAACATGACCTCGATTCAATATGAGTTGTGGTGGGATAGTTGAGAATCCTTCACTCTTAACTAGAGATCTCGATTTAAGCTCTGAATTTAAAAAAAGAATTTTGTTAAGAATGTTATCCTCATAATATAAGTCATGTATTACATGAATCTAAATTAATCGAACCTCAACAATAATATCAAACTTTTTTTTTATCGATAGTAGGAAGGCTGAGTGCATACAAAATTTCTACTTTCACATAACTAATTGGATTAGTCAAGATTTCATCAACACTAAAGATTTTACTATAAGACAATGTTTGGCTTAATTAGTCAAGATGTCAAAATTTAAAAGATTTTTTTTTACATAGAAGACAAACTATAAATCCTTGTCCTCTAACCCACCAACCCAATTATCAAAGGACAATTAGTCCCCATAAAAAAGATTAGAATTGAAGTAATATTTATTCGTATTCGATATTTACATATTTGCTGAACAAGATAATTCAATTTTAAGGATTTGATTTGGGTTAAAGGAGATTTAAACTATGTAGAACATTCAAACATTACTAACTTATACCATTGTTATAGACCATTTGGCATAACAATAACTCAATCAAGCGTTGCATCACTTATCCTTTTGTATTTTAAGCCCGCAGTCTTATTACTTTTTGTACTTTTATTATCATATTATTATTCATAATAATTTGTCATGTGATTGTATTTATTTTAGTACACTATCTATATATTAAAAAATTATATTATATATATATTAAAAAAAAATCAGTAACATACTAGGTTTCCACCGTCCAATCAAATTAATTATTAAGAGAATGATGACACAATATGTAGATAAAAAAATTAAAATTGACACGAATGTCAACAATGGACTGCTTTGAATGTAGAAATTAATATTAGAGCAAATGACTGAACTATTAAGGTGTGTTTGGGGAGTAAAAAAAAACATTTTCTGTGAAATAATAATTTGTTGAAATAAGTAGTTCCTGATGATTTGATAAATAAGTAAGAAAATATTATAGAGATGGGTGAGTTGAAGTGGGGAGTGGGGATCCGGGGTGGTCAAAGTGTCGGGGTTAAACACGATAGGGATAATGAACTTGAAATGTTATAGAATTTATTTTTCCTATTTTTTAGGAAAGTTATTTTTTTTTATTCTTAAGAAATTTACAACAACAACATACTTCGTGTAATATCAAAAGTGGTAATCTGAAAATGATAGTGTACTGCACGCAAAGACCTTACCTCTATCTTATGAAGGTAGAAAATTATTTTTAGTGCACCATCAACTCATGATAGTCAATTCAAAGCAGTTTTGAAAAGGAAATATAATAGTGAATAAACCCATGTTGAAAATAGTGGGAAAAAATAATTTTTTTAAGTTAACCAAACATGAAAAAAATCGAATAATTTTATTTTATATAATTTTTTCAAAAATTGTTTTCCTACATACCAAACACACCCTACAATATCCCTATAAATACTAAAACTTTAATTAAAGCACACACCTCAAAGGCTCAAAACATTAATTCATCTTATCCTTGGCTCTTTTAATTTCCTCTTTGTTTTAAAAGCAAATATAAATCAAACATTATGGGTGTGAATACCTATACTTATGAGTCAACAACCACAATTTCCCCAACAAGACTATTCAAAGCTTTGGTTCTTGATTTTGACAACCTTGTACCTAAATTGTTGTCACAACATGTTAAGAACAATGAGACTATTGAGGGAGATGGTGGTGTTGGAAGCATCAAGCAAATGAACTTTGTTGAAGGTTTGTTTTATGTTTTTTTCTTCACTCGGTGTCCGTTATTCAGATTGAAACTCAACTTATTGGTTATTTAGATGAACTTTTATTTACTTTAAGCTTTTTGAAAATCATTTTTACACTATCAAATCATCTTTACATATTGTAACAGTAATATATCTTATTGAGATTTCAAATCTCATGTTATTAGAAGACATCTATCGAGAGAGGTAACAAATTTAGTTCATAAAAATATAACCCGCCCAACTCACTCACGTTCAGTCAAGTTATTGACCAACTCTTATTAGCTCATGAATCCGTCAAATATTGGGTTAATATATAATCTAAATTGACTCACGAAAAATCATATCAGAATATTTTCAAAAACCATTACATTATTTTCGCTTGATAAAAAAAATACTTCTATAAGATACTAAAAAACTATAAATGAATAAATAAAGCAATTAAAATTAATAATAATTCGATATGGACTGACTTCCAAGCAATTTTTGAATGGATCAATAATTCGATCATTTATTAACTCAATCTAGTTTGACCTGCTCAAATTCAATTCCACTCATTTATTTAACACATCTACCTATAGTCTATAGATATTCTTCGAATAATCTGATAATATAATAAATTATCTACACCGATATTAATATATGAAACTTAATTATTATTTTTTGTTGATGGTAGGTGGTCCAATAAAGTACTTGAAACACAAGATTCATGCAATTGATGACAAGAATTTGGTAACAAAATATTCACTTATAGAAGGTGATGTTCTTGGAGACAAATTGGAATCAACTACCTATGATATCAAATTTGAAGCTTATGATAATGGAGGTTGTGTTTACAAGACAACAACTGAGTATCACACAAAGGGTGATTATGTTGTTACTGAAGAAGAACACAATGTAGGCAAAGAGAGAATCATGAATATTTCCAAGGCTGTAGAAGCATACCTTCTCGCGAATCCTTCTGCCTACGCTTAAATATTGATGAAAAAAAATCAGGTCTACACGCAAAAAATCACGTATGTGTTGTGATATTATATAATTAAATAATTTAAAATGTGTGTGTTATTTTTAAGAAGTTTAAACCCTTAGATGAGAGACGAAAAAGTCGAATGATTGATATATGGAGTTGTTTCAATTCTTCCAAGGGCATGATGAGTGTTACATTGTTATAGTTTTTTGTTGTGTGTTGTGTGTTTTCCAATTGTATGTCATGGAAAGAACTTCCAATAAAGAATATTTTACTCTGGGGATTCGAACTCGAGACTTTTGATGAAGGATGAATTAGTATTTATCAGTTATCACTCCATCACAACCCTCGTTGATAGATTGGTGAGTTGTGTTGTTGTTATTTGCACTATACGTACAACGGTACAAGCATACTTAGATGGAGCAAATAGCAATGTAGAAGAACCATGTAAAAAATAGTGACAAAAACTATATGCATTATTATACATAATTCACTAAGAAACACGTACGTGAATAAAAATAGATACGAAAAAAATTGAAAAAGTAATTTTAAAATCTTGACCAAACATAAATTACCGTTTTAATTAATAAAGAATTGCTTTTCAAATTGATCGATCAAGTAGAAACTACCATTCCTCAAAAGTTCAAAACTTTCATAAAAAATTGTAATAAAAAATACTTTTCAAAACAATTAGATTCTTAAAAGTTTCGCCAAACAGTATTATATTATGGGTAATGATAAATGACCAGAAAATTTGATCAGAATAGAAATTTAAAAAGTTTACGATATCTTTTTTATTTTAAAATAAACTGATCTTTTTTTAATTTTTTAATTAAAATATATTAAAGTTAAAAGGATAAAAATATTTTAAAAGATAAAATATCATTCTAACCAAATTTTAGCTAAATTTTCTGGCCAAAAGAATTTTTTCTTATATTATCAGAGTCACAATTAAGTGAGGAAATACTAAAAATAATTGATTTCCCACTTTGATTTGAAAGAAAAGCTTTTTTGTGGAGATGTGGAATTTCGATCCACCTCTATTTTCAAGGCATAAAAATTAATAGAGGTATGTATAGTTCATTTGAGGTGAGTTATACAGATATTACTTTGTCTTTAATTGTTATAGTTTTTTTAGAGTCAAATTATAAAAACTGTGTCTAACATTTTATAATGTATTTTTTCATCATATTGATATGCAAAAAAATGTAATTTATAGTACTTTTTGAATAGTTTTTGAATATCTAATTTTTTTGTTTAAAATATCAAATTAATGTTATCTAATTTAACTTTAAAAATTAGTTAAATTGACTTTCGAAAAGTACAACACAACAACTAAAAGTGGATGAAGGAGTATTATATTATGTATAAATAATATATTTGATATAGTTGGTTAGGACTAATTTTTATAATATGATGTATAGTTTTGCAATTTAAAAATTCGAACGTCTTGATATATGTGTAAATTACGGGGAAATTTATATATTAATATTATTTTATGAAAAATAGGAGACAAAATAAATAATAGAATAATACAATAATATATATACGAGTTGGGAACCTAAATAAGCCACAAAAATATAAAAGTGACCAAAATAAGCCACTACTTTAGGAAGTAACTAAAATAGGCTTAGTGGAAGAAAAAATTCCACTTTATCTGATATTTTAAACGTTTTCCGTTAGTCTCATAACGTGTATATTTTAATATATAACGGAACTATTTGCTACACTTTATAAAATGGAACTATTTCTTACACTTTATAAAGTGTAAGTTTTTCTTACACTTTGTAAAGTGGAACTTTTTCTTCCACTTTATAAAGTGGAAGAAAATCTTACACTTTATAAAGAGGAATATCTTACACTTTATAAAGAGGAATATCTTACACTTTATAAAGAAGAAAATCCGCGAGATGTTCTACGAATTTCAAGAAAGGGTTGTGGAACATAATATTATTATTTTTGTGTATGTATCTTTTTTGAGGGTGTATAGTATTATTATTCTAATTATATATAGTTATTATTTTTGTGTATGTATCTTTTTTGAG